>JAVTVY010028828.1:0-127445 GCA_036873755.1 Hanleya hanleyi
GCTCGCACGCACGCTCTAAGCTAGTGTTGACATTCCAGGGCGGTAGAAATTGAAGATGGTCACGATGGGAATCTCTTGTAAGAATTTCAACTTCAACACGAGCTCAGAGCGTACGCGCGAGCGGGTGTCCGATAAAATGTTGATGGCACCCACAATTATTCATCCGATTCGAATTTAAATAACGAAAAGTATTATCGATGGCTTCTTCTCTTGCTGGGGTCCCGGTGTTAAAAATGGCAACGGGACACATTTGATGCAGAAAAGACGAAATATTTATCTACTGTCACTGAAATAGGAAACGCACAAGACGATGTTGAATCAGTTGTACTCTGCATCGATGTTCAGCCTTGTTGATTATAATTTTTTTAGCGTTTCGGAAGAGTTAAAAATAGGACAACTCGCTGTGAATTGTCACCCCTAATAGGCCTCGGAAATGCTCTAAAATGCGTTAAATGGACGCTAAAATTTCAAATTTTTTCGGGGGAGGACCCCCGGATCCCCCGAATCGCGGGAGGGGGACACCCCCTCCCGGTCCCACCCCCGGTTTGGCGCCCCCAATATTTAACTCCTTCCGCCGCCCCTGGATTATGAACGCGAAAATTTTTTTTAATGCACGCAGACAGCCTATTCAATGGTGGACCTAACGCTTGTATTGAATATATATTTTTTTTATTGTATCAGGGTTCATGCACAGAAATTCAGATTGAATTCCATGATTTCCATGATCTTTTATGGACAACTTCCATGACCTATCAGAAATTCTCTGTGAATAATGAGAGCATCGCGATAATATATATACGCATACAAATGAGATGACATCATGTGTACATTTTCACCATGTTTGATCCATCGTCGATAATTTGCATTACACAGCCATGATGAGTGAGAGGAGCATGTTCATGGCATTTATTTTATGCTGATGCAATTTGAGCACAGCCATGTCCTCTCAAATGCATCCTGGGAGTTTAAGAGAATTCCAAAACCATAGTTACCTCCCCTGATGCACACTTGATCGCATTCGTAGACCACCTGTGACAATCGACAAATAGAACATTTGCTGGTCCAGGAATAATCGTCTTTTTATGTAAAAATAACCGAGAGAAATATTGACCTGGCTGACATTTTTCCATGACCTCTTATAAATTTCAATCACCAAACACAAAATTCCATGACTTTCAAGGCCTGGAATATCAATTTTCAAATTCCATGACTTTCCAGGATTTTCCATAACCGCGGGAACCCTGTGTATTGTAGGTAAATATTCGTAGCCGCATTTCGACACTCAGTATATCACATATAATATATCTTCAACCCTCAGGATTACCAGGAATGTCTTACGAGAGACATGGTCCTATCAGATCCACGAAGGCCACGTACGCATACACTAGATCAGTAATGATGTCGGTTAAAATTTGAATTGGTTGATGCTTTTGTAGGTCGTCGCCATGTTGAACATGGAGGATGGATAAGCGCTCACCGGTCTAAAGTCTACATATATCCAGAACTGAAATCGGGAATGTTTGTCATCAATAATGGAGAGCCAGCAGGAGTTACGGACCCAAATGACCTTATTCATTTTTACGTATCCGATCTCTTGTTGGGAGAAGAACCCTGGTTGAACAGTTCAACCGCCTGTACATTCCCCGCGCCCTGGGTGACAGTTCCCCAGATAAATTCGACGAATAGGCGTATACAGCCTGCATTTGATTCACAACGGCCCCTTGAGAAATACACTGGAATCTATGGGAGTCAATTCTATGGGGATATGCACGTTTCTGTTAACGGGGTCCTTCAGACAAAACTTGGACAAACTTTGGAGGGATTCCTTCTTCCCATGAAACAAAAAGACACCTTCTATTGGAACGCATCCAAAGTTGTCTGGATTGGTAGCTGGGCGAGTCCGGGAGATAACTTCCACTTCTATTCTTCAAACGGAGGAGAAGAACTGAATGCCCTGAACGTAACACTATTTGGACAGTTTATGCAGTTTGATAAGAATATCCGGTTCAATGAAACTTCATCGGGAACTGTGTTGTATCAAAATTACTGTATGTATATTTTCGTGTTAACTGTATTGGTTTATGTGATACATTAGCAGGTATATACATCTCATCTGAACATAGCGTAAACTGAAACTCACACATGTTAATTTTAACCACGTCATATTTTATTGGGCAACATCGTCTATAGCTGGCAGTTATATACTAGGGTATAGTTTACGTGTGTGTGGGCACTACGCATGGACAGTATGAAAGTACATGGTCAGCAGTTTATATGTACCTGGGTATAGTTTTCGTGTGTGTGGGCACTACGCATGGACAGTATGACAGTACATGGTCAGCAGTTTATATGTACCTGGGTATAGTTTACGTGTGTGTGGGCACTACGCATGGACAGTATGAAAGTACATGGTCAGCAGTTTATATGTACCTGGGTATAGTTTACATGTGTGTGGGCACTACGCATGGACAGTATGAAAGTACATGGTCAGCAGTTTATATGTACCTGGGTATAGTTTACATGTGTGTGGGCACTACGCATGGACAGTATGACAGTACATGGTCAGCAGTTTATATGTACCTGGGTATAGTTTACATGTGTGTGAGCACTACGCATGGACAGTATGAAAATACATGGTCAGCAGTTTATATGTACCACTGGGTATAGTTTCACATGTGTGGGTATAGGGTGTGTGGGCACTACGCATGGACAGTATGACAGTACATGGTCAGCAGTTTATATGTACCTGGGTATAGTTTACATGTGTGTGAGCACTACGCATGGACAGTATGAAAGTACATGGTCAGCAGTTTATATGTACCTGGGTATAGTTTACATGTGTGTGGGCACTACGCATGGACAGTATGAAAGTACATGGTCAGCAGTTTATATGTACCTGGGTATAGTTTACATGTGTGTGGGCACTACGCATGGACAGTATGAAAGTACATGGTCAGCAGTTTATATGTACCTGGGTATAGTTTACATGTGTGTGGGCACTACGCATGGACAGTATGAAAGTACATGGTCAGCAGTTTATATGTACCTGGGTATAGTTTACATGTGTGTGGGCACTACGCATGGACAGTATGACAGTACATGGTCAGCAGTTTATATGTACCTGGGTATAGTTTACATGTGTGTGAGCACTACGCATGGACAGTATGAAAGTACATGGTCAGCAGTTTATATGTACCTGGGTATACATGGTCAGCAGTTTATATGTACCTGGGTATAGTTTACATGTGTGTGGGCACTACGCATGGACAGTATGACAGTACATGGTCAGCAGTTTATATGTACCTGGGTATAGTTTACATGTGTGTGGGCACTACGCATGGACAGTATGACAGTACATGGTCAGCAGTTTATATGTACCTGGGTATAGTTTACATGTGTGTGAGCACTACGCATGGACAGTAAGAAAATATATGGTCAGCAGTTTATATGTACCTGGGTATAGTTTACATGTGTGTGGGCACTACGCATGGACAGTATGACAGTACATGGTCAGCAGTTTATATGTACCTGGGTATAGTTTACATGTGTGTGGGCACTACGCATGGACAGTATGACAGTACATGGTCAGCAGTTTATACATGTATGTACCTGGGTATAGTTTACATGTGTGTGAGCGCTACGCATGGACAGTATGAAAATACATGGTCAGCAGTTTATATGTACCTGGGTATAGTTTACATGTGTGTGGGCACTACGCATGGACAGTATGACAGTACATGGTCAGCAGTTTATATGTACCTGGGTATAGTTTACATGTGTGTGGGCACTACGCATGGACAGTATGAAAGTACATGGTCAGCAGTTTATATGTACCTGGGTATAGTTTACGTGTGTGTGGGCACTATGCATGGACAGTATGAAAGTACATGGTCAGCAGTTTATATGTACCGGGGTATAGTTTACATGTGTGTGGGCACTACGCATGGACAGTATGAAAGTACATGGTCAGCAGTTTATATGTACCTGGGTATAGTTTACATGTGTGTGGGCACTACGCATGGACAGTATGAAAGTACATGGTCAGCAGTTTATATGTATCTGGGTATAGTTTACATGTGTGTGGGCACTACGCATGGACAGTATGAAAATACATGGTCAGCAGTTTATATGTACCTGGGTATAGTTTACATGTGTGTGGGCACTACGCATGGACAGTATGAAAATACATGGTCAGCAGTTTATATGTACCTGGGTATAGTTTACATGTGTGTGGGCACTACGCATGGACAGTATGACAGTACATGGTCAGCAGTTTATATGTACCTGGGTATAGTTTACATGTGTGTGGGCACTACGCATGGACAGTATGAAAGTACATGGTCAGCAGTTTATATGTACCTGGGTATAGTTTACATGTGTGTGGGCACTACGCATGGACAGTATGAAAGTACATGGTCAGCAGTTTATATGTACCTGGGTATAGTTTACATGTGTGTGGGCACTACGCATGGACAGTATGAAAGTACATGGTCAGCAGTTTATATGTACCTGGGTATAGTTTACATGTGTGTGGGTATAGTTTACATGTGTGTGGGCACTACGCATGGACAGTATGAAAATCAGCAGTTTATATGTACCTGGGTATAGTTTACATGGTGTGGCACTACGCATGGACAGTATGAAAATACATGGTCAGCAGTTTATATGTACCTGGGTATAGTTTACATGTGTGTTGGCACTACGCATGGACAGTATGAAAATACATGGTCAGCAATTTATATGCACCTGGGTATAGTTTACATGTGTGTAGGCACTGCGCATGGACAGTATGAAAATACATGGTCAGCAGTTTATATGTACCTGGGTATAGTTTACATGTGTGTGGGCACTACGCATGGACAGTATGAAAATACATGGTCAGCAGTTTATATGTACATGGGTGGTTTACATGTTTCCTTGGTATGCTGAGCATACGCCTTTTTATGGGATATCCGGAAGTAACTTTCCCAATCATCGATTTGGAGAGTTTTGCCCACAGCTCAGGGTTTTACGAGGTCCACAAGAATATCCTATCGTTGCTCATTGAATTGAACTCCCAGACATATTGTAAAATATAGCTTTCTTATCGTAGTGATTTTTGGCTATTTCAAAAGAATAACTTCTCCCTCTTTAATTTGGTTTAATTCCTAATTTTATATCCATTTGGCTTTGGTGTATATATGCTGTGTGCATCGCAGTATGCGCGCTATATTATAGGCTGACATATTCACATAATGGAATTGATTTTGGTTCTGAATGCTGCTTGTTTAATACAAACATCCTATCGAGATACGTTTGGGATCAGGCTTTGTGAGCTACCTTCCCTGAGAAATTGTATTTATATATATTTCCAGTAGAAGTCAGATACGATCTTCAGTAATCAACAATATTCGTTTAAATGCATAGGTAAATAGATGCACTAAAGTTGCACTTTATGAAGCCCAAGTGTGATGGTGTGTTGTGGTTTGAAAACAGTTGACTACTTTAATTGTCACAAATGTACTAAGGATTTGATGAATTAGGAATTAGGACAGTATAAACGTGGATGGTTGAAGATTACAAAGTAGACTGAAACACCTTTTCCCACTTATTACTAATTACATCTTGTCTCCTGTCACCAGTGAAGTCCGCAAATATATGATGAAATGTTGTAGCTGGTTCGAAGTAGATATAGTAAAAACTATATCTTCAGACATTCGACTGGTTTTGTTCTCCATTTTAAGTACTCCAGAGAAAAGCACTGACCGAGCCGGAATCTTGTGAGATTGTTTATGTTATTTCTCCCGTGAATGTCGACGCCCCACACAAGCCCACTTTCCGTCGGCATCCGAAACGAGAGACCCTGAAGGATCTTGGCGCCCACCATTGTCAGATAATTGTAAGCTAATGACAAGAGGATCTTTTTGTTCATTGTTACTAAGAACAAACGATTGATTTGTAATTTTGTTTACAGAATTTCGAATCTGAGCGAAAAAGGAACACTGGAAAACACCAAGATATCATCTCCCATGTGGGACCTGTGTACCAAATTTCAGAAAGAATCCATGAAGTAGTTCCTGAGAATTGACGATAACAATGTTTCAAGGGATAATTCAAGATGGTCACCTGGCGGCCATATCGGATTTTCGAATCGGACCAAAAAGGTATCTTACACAACTGGACTACAAGGGGAACATGTGTACCAAATTTGAGGAAGATCCATGCTGTACTTCTTGGGAAATCACGATAAAGTTTCATGGGAAATCCAAGATGGGCGCCAGGTGGCCATATTGGATTTTCGAATCGGACCAGAAAAGGTATCTTGCACAACTGGACCACAAGGGGAACCTGTGTTTCAAATTTGAGAAAGATCCATGCAGTACTCCCTGAGAAATGACAATAACAAAGTTTCATGGGGAAGTCCAAGATGGCTGCCTGATAGCCATATTGGATTTTCCAAATCGGACCAGAAAAGGTATCTTGCACAACTGGACCACAAGGGGAACCTGTATACCAAATTTGATAAAGATCCACGCTGTAGTTCCTGAGAAATCGCGATAACAAGGTTTCATGGGGAAATCGAAGATGACTGCCTGGTCGCCATATTGGATTTTCGAATCGGACAAGAAAAGGTATCTTGCACAACTAGACCCCAAGGGGAACCTGTGTACCGAATTTGGGAAAGATCCATGCAGTAGTTCCTGAGAAATCGCGATAACAAGGTTTCATGGGGAAATCCAAGATGGCCGCCTTGTGGCCATATTGGATTTTCGAATCGGACCAGAAAATGTTTGTGCACAACGTCACTGTCATCAGGGAACGCGATTTTGCATTATGTTACCACTCGACAAATATTGACCTAGTGTGCTCCCAACTTTCTCCACTGTTTCCCACGAAGTGACTTCTAGTTGATTTTACAGTTCGGGATACCGCCTGGTTTTGATCGCATGGAAATTATCAACATCTATATCAACTTCCTTTTGAATATCATCAAGTCAATCGAACGGGCATATGCAAATTGCTGACTGCAATGACAGAGACACCCAGGCCAGGATCAAATTTTTCGGCAGATTTTTTTTCGAGCCTTTTTTTCGAGCGCAAAAATGTAGACCCTTTATGACGATAACATTTGGCAAAAACAAGTAGGCCGACCCCTGTTATTTTGCCCAGATGGACCCTTTGTGTTCATTTCCGGAGAGTACACAGAGACCCCAGATAACCAGACACGCCATTCTAAAACGTTCGCGCTCCTCGAGACTCTTAGCTGACTCTTACTCTCCGTATTTAGCTGAATGATCACTGTTTTCTGTGTGAAATAACACAGGATTTAATGCCCCTGACAAATTGTCCGATAAAATGTTTCTTTTTCCTGCATAGTACCCCATCGTTATTGTATTCTCATTGATACTAACGATATTTGAATCCTCACTGTTCTCGGAGCATTGAGGTCATATTTAGCCAGTGGTAAAGCGGATATTATTCAAGTGTATCTTATATACAATCCATAAAGTCATACAAACGGCATTGACTTTCAAATCTGTTTTCCCGTTACTGATGTTACCTAAACTTATAGTTAATATTGCTACATGTGCAAAAAACTGGGATACAGACATTGATGGCAGGCTCTCGCATTGCAGCTCACGCCTTGCCAGCCGATACAATTTTACTAAGGCTCGATGTAGCAGGGCCGAATATAATCAGTTTCCGGAAATATATTCACCACTACAAACTTTCTAGAATATATCACGTTCTCTATGGTGAAATAAATATATATAATGATTTTGGCAAATTACGTCAAAATTTGATTTAAAAAGTGTAGTGCAGCAAATCCCTTCCCACTTCAAAAGAATGGGAGCACAATAAGTATAACAACAATGATTATTTCACTCACCTGTATTACCAATGGGCGATTTATTTGCCCCTAACCAGGAAGATATAAAGGTTCACCTGAAAAGTCTAGGTAATTACATTTGTTTATAAATGATGAAAACGCTTTTAAAATTGATCAAAATTCAGTTGCTTCGGTGGAGAAACGATCGACTGCACACCAACTAATATGCTGAGCTGCGATCGCTGGCGGACACATGGTCGTCTTAGTGCGCGCGAGTGAAGTCCCATATATTTCTGATTGGATTTTCTCGGTATGTATATTTCAACTTTCGTACTTTCGCAGGCTATAAATATATAAACATATAGAGAAAGGGGAGTGAAAGACTAAATTAATGAAACTTGGTGTTTAAATGGAGCTGGGAGCTTGGGAGCTCGGGAGCTCGGGAACCAATGTTATCGTGTCCGTTACTTTTAGAGCCCATTACGTTTAAAACAAGCATGGCGTATTCCTGGCAAATATATGCCTATAGTCACGCTACAGTAAGTGAAAAACAAATAATCCAAACTTCATATCTGCAATACGTTCCAATGAACGTATCAATGATTATGTGTCAATGATTATGTATGTCACTGGCCATTACTGTGGCACTGGGATTCCGATCTAAGGTCCTCATTGTTTGAAAGTTAATGGATAATAAGTGGACGAACGTGGGATGATATGTTTGAGATAAGACTCAGTACAGACCCCATGTAAGGTGAAACACTATACTGATCAGCGGTGTGAAGTGGGTTTGCTATTGGATATTGGACATTGGACATTCATATTTCACAGGTTCGGTTTACAAAGGTTAAATATTCAAAAATATTCAGCGGATATTCGTTGGATATTCATTTGATATTCGTTTGATATTCGATGGATATTCGTTTGATATTGGATATTCAATGGATATTCGACATATGAAATGCCGATTCGTCTCATATCATGTAGAGGGGTATAATTAATGAACTTTTCGTCTAAACTAAGCCGCGCGCCGCTCCAATTTTACTCTGTTTAGAAAGACCACGAACGTAGCTACACCATACCCTTAATTTCAGAGCGGTGCGCGGCTTCGTTTTTTTTATATGCTATTTCAAAAGATAAAAAAATATGAAAAATATATCATGAAAAGGGGTATAATTAATGAACTTTTTCTCTAAACTAAGCCGCGCGCCGCTCCGATTTTAATCTGATCTGAAAGACCATGTACGTAGCTACACCATACCCTTAATTTCAGAGCGGCGCGCGGCTTTGTTTTTTTTATATGTTATTTCGAAAGATTAAAAAATATGAAAAAATATGTCATGAAAAGTGGTACAATTAATAAACATTTCGTCTAAACTAAGCCGCGCGCCGCTCCAATTTTACTCTGTTTAGAAAGACCACGAACGTAGCTACACCATACCCTTAATTTCAGAGCGGCGCGCGGCTTCGTTTTTTTTATGTGCTATTTCGAAAGATTAAAAAATATGAAAAAATATATCATGAAGAAGGGTATAATTAATGAACGCGGTTTAGTTTAGACGAAAAGTTCATTAATTATACCCCTCTTCATGATATATTTTTTTCATATTTTTTAATCTTTCGAAATAACATATAAAAAAAACGAAGCCGCGCGTCGCTCTGAAATTAAGGGCATGGTGTAGCTACGTACGTGGTCTTTCAAAACAAAGTAAAATGGGAGCGGCGCGCGGCTTAGTTTAGACGAAAAGTTCATTAATTATACCCCTCTTCATGATATATTTTTTCATATTTTTTAATCTTTCGAAATAGCACATAAAAAAACGAAGAAGCGCGCCGCTCTGAAATTAAGGGTATGGTGTAGCTACGTTCGTGGTCTTTCTAAACAGAGTAAAATTGGAGCGGCGCGCGGCTTAGTTTAGACGAAATGTTCATTAATTATACCACTTTTCATGATATATTTTTTTCATTTTTTTTAAATCTTTCGAAATAACATATAAAAAAAACGAAGCCGCGCGCCGCTCTGAAATTAAGGGTATGGTGTAGCTACGTACATGGTCTTTCAGATCAGATTAAAATCGGAGCGGCGCACGGCTTAGTTTAGACGAAATGTTCATTAATTATGCCCCTTCTTATGATATATTTTTTCACATTTTTTAACCTTTCGAAATAGCACATAACAAAACGAAGCCGCGCGCCGCTCTGAAATTAAGGGTATGGTGTAGCTACGTACGTGGTCTTTCTAAATAGAGTAAAATTGGAGCGGTGCGCGGCTTAGTTTAGACGAAAAGTTTATTAATTATACCCCTCTTCATGATATATTTTTTCATATTTTTTAATCTTTCGAAATAGCATATAAAAAAAACGAAGCCGCGCGCCGCTCTGAAATTAAGGGCATGGTGTAGCTACGTACGTGGTCTTTCAAAACAGAGTAAAATGGGAGCGGCGCGCGGCTTAGTTTAGACGAAAAGTTCATTAATTATACCCCTTTTTATAATATATTTTTTCATATTTTTTAATCTTTCGAAATAGCACATAAAAAAACGAAGCCGCGCGCCGCTCTGAAATTAAGGGTATGGTGTAGCTACGTTCATGGTCTTTCTAAGCAGAGTAAAATTGGAGCGACGCGCGGCTTAGTTTTGACGAAAAGTTCATTAATTATACCACTTTTTATGTTATATTTTTTCATATTTTTTAATCTTTCGAAATAACATATAAAAAAAACGAAGCCGCGCCCCGCTCTGAAATTACGGGTATGGTGTAGCTACGTACGTGGTCTTCCAAAACAGAGTAAAATGGGAGCGACGCGCGGCTTAGTTTAGACGAAAAGTACATTAATTATACCCCTCTTTATGATACATTTTTTCATATTTTTTAATCTTTCGAATTAGCACATAAAAAAAACGAAGCCGCGCGCCGCTCTGAAATTAAGGGTATGGTGTAGCTACCTTCGTGGTCTTTCTACACACAGTAAAATTGGAGCGGCGCGCGGCTTAGTTTAGACCAAAAGTTCATTAATATACCCCTTTTCATAATATATTTTTTCCATTTTTTTTAATCTTTCGAAATAACATATAAAAAAAAAGAAGCCGCGCGCCGCTCTGAAAGTAAGGGTATGGTGTAGCTACGTACGTGGTCTTTCTAAACAGAGTAAAATTGGAGCGGCGCGCGGTTTAGTTTAGACGAAAAGTTCATTAATTATACCCATCTTCATGATATATTTTTTTCATATTTTTTAATCTTTCGAAATATCATATAAAAAAACGAAGCCGCGCACCGCTCTGAAATTAAGGGTATGGTGTAGCTACGTACGTGATCTTTCTAAGCAGAGTAAAATTGGAGCGGCGCGCGGCTTAGTTTAGACGAAAAGTTCATTAATTATACCCCTCTTCATGATATATTTTTTTCATATTTTTTAATCTTTCGAAATAACATATAAAAAAAACGAAGCCGCGCGCCGCTCTGAAATTAAGGGTATGGTGTAGCTACGTACGTGGTCTTTCTAAACAGAGTAAAATTGGAGCGACGCGCGGCTTAGTTTAGACGAAAAGTTCATTAATTATACCCCTCTTCATGATATATTTTTTCATATTTTTTAATCTTTCGAAATAGCACATAAAAAAACGAAGAAGCGCGCCGCTCTGAAATTAAGGGTATGGTGTAGCTACGTTCGTGGTCTTTCTAAACAGAGTAAAATTGGAGCGGCGCGCGGCTTAGTTTAGACGAAATGTTCATTAATTATACCACTTTTCATGATATATTTTTTTCATTTTTTTTAAATCTTTCGAAATAACATATAAAAAAAACGAAGCCGCGCGCCGCTCTGAAATTAAGGGTATGGTGTAGCTACGTACATGGTCTTTCAGATCACATTAAAATCGGAGCGGCGCACGGCTTAGTTTAGACGAAATGTTCATTAATTATACCCCATTTTATGATATATTTTTTCATATTTTTTAACCTTTCGAAATAGCACATAAAAAAACGAAGCCGCGCGCCGCTCTGAAATTAAGGGTATGGTGTAGCTACGTACGTGGTCTTTCTAAACAGAGTAAAATTGGAGCGGCGCGCGGCTTAGTTTAGACGAAAAGCTCATTAATTATACCCCTCTACATGATATGAGACGAATCGGCATTTCATATGTCGAATATCCATTGAATATCCAATATCAAACGAATATCCATCGAATATCAAATGAATATCCAACGAATATCCACTGAATATTTTTGAATATTTAACCTTTGTAAACCGAACCTGTGAAATATGAATGTCCAATGTCCAATGGATGGATGTACTTGGGCACTCCATCGCACCGCGATGGGCACAGGTCGTGCGAACACGCCGTGCAACCCGTTTCCCCCAACCCGCCCTACACATGATCCCTCTTAACAGTGTCACATAGACACTGTTTAATCCCCACATTCTTATTAAACAATATACCTTCTCTTAATTCCCATAACTACAGAAGTATCACATAATATTTCCATCTGTCAAGCCCCCTCATTCTCTCTTCTCGGATCAATTCTTAGTGACAACTTTGATTAATTATCACCATGGACACTCATAATTAAACCTCCCAATAGCCACTCATCCTCCCCATTCACTCAACATTTAATATTTCACCCTATTTCCCGAAATCATAAATCCAGTGCCATGGAAATTTCACCCAGTATTTTCCTACGAAGTAGGCTACAGATCGCAAATTGTCCGGTAATGAGTCAGTCAGTCAGTCAGTCCATCCGAATCCTTTCGTCGGCAAAATGAGGAGAACCGTTGACATTAGAACCTTGATTTTTGGCATGAACGTGCATTAGGGCATTGTTACGAGCAAGTTCTGAGTTGACCGAATTCTGATGAAAATTTGATTTATAATTATTTTTATTTTTTATTATTTATTGATAGCTCAGCGAGTACACTGTCATGCCCATCGGGAAGCCTTGGCTGTATGTTTCACTGTATATATATCACAGTACAAAACGTGATGGGATAATGAAATAGGAAATGCTAATTTTCCATCATTTGTTAGTGCATTTATCTACACTGCTATTACCAGGCAACTTGCCATTCTTAATACACACAATTCAGTATATTGTTATAGATATATGTAAACTGTGGCATTTAACGTGTATCCTATTTCACATCCAAACATTTCATCACAGACCAAATCATGCAGGCTTCAAATTTAGGTCAAATTGCCACTGATGATGAAATATCCTACATCAACCAATTAAGTCAGCCTGAAGCAATAACCCAGCAGAACATAGAAAGATCTGGTATCATCCTTCAGATTAGCCTGTGAGCAACAATGATAAAATTTACTGAGGGTGAAACAAAGCTGTCCTGCAAGCCACCCAAGGAATTTATCAGCTTGTGTTGGGATATTTTGTTGGTATCATGTAAGTCGTTTAGTAGTTTACTCATTCAAATCTCCATACCATATTTTCTGTTATTCAACAGACAAATTTCTTTACTGGTTTTAATTGTTTAAGTTTTTCTGGGTTTCAACTGCTACAGATAGTAACATAGTACTGATACTATAGAAATGGGTAGTGTGAATTTAATTATTCCATGTTTAGTACAATTTGTTCACATGAATGGTGGAATGTCTGGACTCTCAAATGAAAGTGTGTTATACATGTATAGCTCAAGTATGTTAGGTTTGAGGAACAAACATAGTTGCAATTAAGATATAACCAAAGAAATTTCATGACAATTATTGAATCTAAGTAGGCCCCTACCTAACAAAATTAGCTTAATAAAAAAGGCCTTCCTGACGTAAATTGTTTTCTTTTGAGAGAGAATGGTATTTTCTGGGTTAAGAATTTCCTGTATAAAGATAGGTTGTTCAAGGAGGCTTTGTTTTGCCGCTGTTGTGTGCATTAAGGGTATGGAAACATGATATATGCACCCAGAGCCCTGATCTACAGCTGTATAAAACTCAACATCTGGCATTGACGGCATGTTTAAAGGGTCTTAATTTATTTTCTTTGGGTAGAATTTAACTAGATAAAGTAACTTTGATTGTACTTCTTGAATATTGACTATATATCACACTGGGATATAATTTAAACAAAAACATTACATGTGTAATTATGTCTAGATTTTTTGATTCCTTGATAAAGGGATACAGAATCACTGCCACGGAGTGTGTTGGTGTGTCACAGAATCACTGCCACAGAGTGTGTTGGTGTGTCACAGATTCACATCAGCACAGTAACTGGTAAACTATTCATTCAATCCCATCACTTTTAATCTTCAACAAAATATTCAATACTGTTTTAATCGAAAATTTCTGGTGATTTTTGATGAAATCTCTGGTGATTCTGACTTGGGCTGCATGTGCCCATCTTAATATAGGCAGGATTTCAACTTGGGGTGGGGGGGGGCGGATTGCCAAGAGCTCAGTGCCTGTCCTAATGCCTACCTTACTTCGTAGGTCCTGTCACGCATAGTCACACTGCCATGTAATCATTTGAAATGCAAAAATACCTGACTCATATAGACCATCGGTACGAACATAGTTATTTCCCGTTTCATTATATGAGAAGACCTCGCAATCTACATTACTGCAGAAAAAGCCAAAGACATTTGCAGAAAATCCTTCCAAATTGTTTCAGTATTAGCGAAAACCCCGACATTAGTATCATCCTAAAACTGTGTACCCCGAATGTGCCAAAGTTGTCAGGTACCTGTCAGGCCGTCAACGATTTTAAGGACTTAAAAACGCCAAGAGAAAGATATTTGACATCCAAAACGATTCACCAGCATCATTTGCTGACGAGACCCAGATATATAAGAAGAGTTTTTCTATGAAGGCTATATGGTGCGTGATGCATTTTAACATTGTGTCGTGTACTACATGTAGTATACTTATAACATAAGAAAAGACAATAAGGATTTCAAATAAAGACATGAGAATACTTTATGGACAATGTCTAGCTATTGAATGTTGGATCTGGTGCTAGTAATTAGCTATCCTGCCTATACTACCTACATCATCTCCAATGACCCGGTATGGTCGGTCGTATAGAAACTCGCAAATTGGGCGATGGCTAGCTACTGCATGCCGGAACTGAAGCCTGGAGCATTTTTAATACGGCATCATCGAACATGTACGTTCCCCCAGTAACTGGACGTAATCTAACGTATATATACATATAACATAGTAAAGCACAAATTAGACGATTGCTGTCTACTGAGCGTGAGAGCTGGTGCTTGTATTGAGCATACTATACACAACCACAGTGTACATGTGTGCCACAGCAGGGTCTCAACTAACATGGTCTATCGTATATCTATACTGTGCCATTATACATATATCTAATCAGTCAGAGCGGGCATTTAACCGTTGACATATAGTTCCCAAAATCACTGAATCCACCAACGCTATATTTTCGGAGATAATCATGGGTTATAAGGCTAACTGAAAGTTTCTATCGGAATATTGCTCACTACCAAATCGGTATCCCCCAAACCAAACTGGAATTGTTCTATGTATGAGTAACACACTGAAGTAAAATATCAGTTTTGAATGAAACTCCCAAATAGGCTTATCGAAACGAACAGGCAGGTGCATATCGGACGTTTGGCAACATACCTTAAGTACTTCAGCTACTGGCTGTGCCAGGTACATAAAAATGTAGTAAGGAAATCGGGATTTGTCAGGTTATCCATGTCAGACGACGAATGATACGATTAAAATGTTACAAGAGTAAACTGAATCTGTGGAGCACAACATTGGGATCCAGTCATGGGACATCAGAACGTGTCCGTATCAGTGATCGTATCAGTCTCTCTAAATATAGCCTTCAACACAACATCCAATGGGTAGGTATCGTTCGTAGAGAATATCCACTAATAATACCCGGTAATGGATTTGATTCACATCAACAGAACTGTATGGGATACGAAGTTAACGGATATCCTAGGAGACTCATTCAAGCTGGATGAAGAGGGCACAACCAAGTCTGCAACTCTCAAGGACATTCTGTGTCACAGGACCGGGAAAGTTAGAGCAGACGTCAGCCTGTTTGCTGGGCATCCATACTCCCTCTCACGCTCCGAGATGTCCAAGTAAGTGGTCTTCGGTGGGTAGAAGTTATGCTACATATTATTTTAGAGATAACACTAGCTTAATCATCACTAGAATATCCTCCTGAGCTATCCTCTAAATATCCATCCTCAACAAGATACGTTTTGTTTATTTGACTTCAATCTCTACAGATCCAAGGGACCTATTCACCGAGACGATAACAAATATATACAGATAACAATGAACGTGATAAAATCACAATATTTCACATTTAAGTCAATGAATACATTAATTAGTCACTGGAAAAATCTTTAACATGATATAAGTGTATATTTTGGATTACAAACACTTAGTTGAAATTACATGTAAAATATGACACTAAAATGACTTTGTATACATTAGAAAACCATATTTCTACACTTAGATTTAAAAAGGATAAACTACTAAAACATCTAAAAGCGACTGTAAGGAAAACAAGAAGATGAACATGAGCGTGAAAGAACATGATTGCTCACAATTAAAATACGAGATACTGAGTATAAAACTCCTCTTCTGTCTTGAAGTGCGTAAGTGTACATGGTGTAAGATATTTGATTCGTTAGATAACTAAAGTTAAATCAACAAAGATCAAGATCAAATGAGCACTGGCAACAGATTCAAATATTTTACCTAAAATAGATCTGAAGTTCGTGACTTTTTGCCTTTCTTCAGATTGAAAAATTGGTATGACATTTGCGTAATTTAATATCTCGGTAAATGTTCCCGCCCTGAGTGACATGTTAAACAAATACGTGGGAACATATAGCTCTCTTGCGCATGTTTGAAGAACAGTTC
Source organism: Hanleya hanleyi (assembly GCA_036873755.1). Classification (NCBI taxonomy): domain Eukaryota; kingdom Metazoa; phylum Mollusca; class Polyplacophora; order Lepidopleurida; family Hanleyidae; genus Hanleya; species Hanleya hanleyi. Next base: position 16,674 of record JAVTVY010028828.1, read on the forward strand.
TGGTAATGTCATCTTTGCCAGAAGATTTGAAGAGATTTGAAAACGTGTATAGTAATCCAGGAGAACATATATCAATATCTGTATTCGGTCACAACTTCACCATTGAAGATTGAGCCAGAAGTGGCCATTAAAAATGCTGTGGTTCATTTACGCCCTCTTACACTGAATTTGCAACAGAGCCTTCGTTCCGTTTCCCGTGGACATAACTCTAAAAGCGTCGTTGGGTTTGCCTTGAACAAACTCTCAATTTTCGGTATGTCATCTCTATATTTTACCTTCTGAGTTGTTTTAATTTTTTTCCAAGATCCGAGAACATTCTGTGTTCAGTTGAGGTCTTGTCTCGACCAGTTCGCTTATATTTACCAGTTTGTGTATATTCGTGCCATTATTCTTTTCCACGGACAAGGACCGTTGTCGTATCGGAGAACAATCTGCCATAAATGTAGTTGAATCTTCCATCTATTGCCTCAAAGGATTCTAGAATAGACCACTCAAAATACGATAAGAGTTTTCTCATGTGCTCGAACTCGGTCTTCTTATAATTATAAACTATTCTGTATTTGCGTTAATATTTGTTGCGCGCCCGTATCACTGGAATTAACGTCCGGCCCTATACAGCAGAATTTTATTTTACAGCGACTTGTATATACATACGGTTTAAATTCTAAGTGATCTCTCGCATATCGAAGTCACCACAAATCAAACTTTGCCCAAATTTCGTCAAACGATTGCATGAAAACGAGTGAGGGTGAAGAAACAGATTAATTAGTTATCATCCTTGTCTGATAGGGGACTGATCATCTTTATCTGAGGAAGACATTTCCTTCAAATTACAAGCGTCTGGTCCGTCATTCATAATTCACCTGTCGTCCATTAAAGAATATCCGCGTCCATATTCCAAAGACCTAGTCCATATTCTATTCTATATTAGCACCAAATTCGAAGAAACAGTCATAGTATACGTAAACATAGGCTAGTTTCCTGCAAGAGAGAAGCGGTTAACAGTTTTCAGTGATGCCAGCAAGACATCATGATGTTCCAAAAATATAAAATCCGTATCGCTGATCAGTATTCTTAATCCATATGATATTCGATGTAAAGTTGCCATCTAGAGAATGATGTATCTCAGTCACGCTTTGATTGTGACTGTTCATATGAGCATCATGAGGATCTTGAAGTACATGGGTTCATACGGTCCCTAGCCCCGGGTTAAGCGGAATTACTTACGAAACGTAACGCCATAGATCGTATATTTCTATCAGCATGCCATATGTATCGCCAAATTTGAGAAATTTTGAGTGGAGCCGCTTGTTGGTATAGCCCTGTTTTATAAGTTTCTGCAACTATGTTTTGTGACGTTGTTTAAAATCGTCACATTTAACGCAGGATCTAGCAAATGCTACTAGGTGAGATATGTACACGCCATATGAAAGTCCCACTGGAATATTAGGGATAGGGATTTAAACTGTCGAAATTGTAATCATCTCTTTTGTCATAAAGTCGACGAGAGAGAAGGATAGATATATAGGTCTAAATAAGATGTGCCGGTAGGGCTATCTGTAGTTTCCTTCAAATCCAGTGAAGGTGGATATATATCCTTTACTGTGTCATTTATATAGCGATTATCCACAGCGAGAACATCGTCTAAATAGCGTTTGGTGAATGAGAAGCAAAGGGCTTTGAATTGATCGGTTTTTGAAAGCGCCTGCATATAGTCATATTCATATTCATTGATATATTGTGCTGCCATATTTCACATAGATATTTTTAATGAAAAAATCATGCGACTCTATAAGCAAAGAAACATCCCATGAATGATATCTCTTGTATGTAGTAGAGCTAAAAAATGTTTTATGGCTTTTGACATTAATATATCCACGATCAGTTTTCTTGAACACATATATTAATAAATTTAGACGGTCAATAAGGTCCTGATGAGGGATTGTAGTATAGAGAGTCGAGAAATCCCATATGGATACATGTCTGTATGGTATGTGACCTTTAGCATCAAGTTTTTCGTAAGACATTTTGAGGTTTTCAATATCCACATACCTTCACCGCCATTTAGTTTTTAGAAATAGTGGCGCAATACTATGGAAGCCGGATGCGTTCGTTTTCTCGTCTTTTCGTTTTCTCGTTTTTCGTTTTTTCGTTTTCTCGTCTTTTCTTTTTCTCATTTTTTCGTATTTTCGTTTTCTCGTTTTTTCGCCTTTTGATAACGCGAAAAAACGAGATCGGGTCGAATATCATGTTCTCGTTTTTTCGCTTTTTGATAACGGAAAAACGCGTCGAAAAGACGAGATTTCTGACCTTTTCGCCTCGCGTTCTTGTCTTTTCGCCTTGCAATCTCGTGTTTTCGTGCCGCGCGTTATCAAAACACGAGAAAACGAGAAAACGAAAAGACGAGAAAAAAGAAAAATCCGCGAAATTTGACACAATCTTGTCTTTTCGTTTTTTTGCGCCGCGCGTTATCGAAGGCGAAAAAACGAAAAGACGAGATTGGCCGATCCGATTTCCATACAAAACCTTTCCCAAAATGCATTTACCTTCTGAAGCGCCCTCGTCAACAGGGTTGAAAGAAGCTTGGTGGTGCAGTTTCTAGAACCAGCTATGAATCTAGGTTTGTATGGTGATTTATGCATTTTGTGAGTCCAGTATGCTTTTGGTATGTCGTTATGATTGGTTGAAAGATAAATACCTCTTTCTCTGGGAAACGTTTTGTGATCAATCTTCCAGAGTAAATGCAGTTTGGGAGTAAGTAGACGTATTTGATGATGGTATGTTTACACCCAATTCTTTAGCCAACACCTGGTAATTGTAATACTTTCATATGAATATTATATTATTTGGAGCTATGTCTGCTGGGACTGACGAATTTACTTGGGAGATTTGCTAGAACTTCTTGCTATTGAGGTTTCTCAGTACTTGCTTTGCTTGGTGCTCGAATGTTCGAAGCATTAAATTCACGCTCTACCTGTTGATATGGTGCCGGATAACCGGTAGCCATGGTAGTATGGTAATGCGCAACTGACAAGCCTAAGTGACAAATCACTTCCTCATAGTCAATCATCGCGGTGAAATGTATAATCGGTGTAGTTTGCGGAAGACGACGTTTATTTTTCCCGCATTTTACTGTATCTGTAAATGAACGTATTCAAATTAGATTGGACTTGAAATTCTCAATTAATTTTATGTGTTTATGCCTCATAGGAAATCTGCATCGTCGGATGAACTCAAAGTCAAGGTCAAGAAAAATTAATCCGTATCAAATTGTTTCATCCCAGTACACGAACGCGTAGATTTGTTGTCATCGATATATGAAAATGTGCGATTAAATATCTTTTGTCTTAGCTGGTAATGTTCATCTATCACTATAGTGCCGTGAGACTGTGACACATTATTTATAATCGAGGCTGTGAGTCAACTCATTCATAAACAAAGGTGATAATTATTGGTTATTGGAATGTACGGTGTTTTATCGACGAGGGCTGGGCGTGAAGGCAGGGACGAGCTTGCGAGGTTCTTCCTTGAGCCCAAAATGATCCCATACAACTCATTAAATCTACTAACTTATTTGTCATACATTTTGAGACAGAAATGAAGAATAAATGCTGGGTTCGATCCCAGGCCGGGTCATACCTAAGACTTGAAAAATGGAACTTGTTGCTCCCTCGCTTACGCTCAGCATTAAGAGGATAGAACAAGGACTGGTTCGCTCGGTGTCAGTATAATGTGACTGAGTGGGGTGTCATGTCTGCCTACGGTATGATATTTCAGTGGGACAGCACTATAAAATGGCAGCATTGGATCTGCTCTGTTACAAGTAGGTAACCCTGCCCCTCCCCCTCCCCTCCCTTCCCTTCCCCATCGTGATATAGCTGAAAAAATGTTGAAAGCGACGTTAACCCCTATTCACTCACTCACTCACTCCTGAAGAATAAATGTAAATAGTTTCGTTGCCAGCACTCTGGGCATACAGGTATTGTTTGGACTAATGTCGTTTGCAAACCAGAACTGCCCTACATGAAGGCACGACTATACAATAATACAAAAATACTGGACACTTATGATAATATAGTGAGGGAAACCCAGACAGGTGGATAATAACGCCTGTTATGGCTTGCTATTGTAACCATGTGGCAGGTATGTCTTTGATTCGGTTACCTTGACCGAGTCAAAGCATACCGGGTGCAGTCTAGATATTTATAGGGCTAACCCGTCCCCTCTCAGTGATGAAGATTAACGGCTTGAAGATTATACTGTACCCGTGACATAGGAAACTACTGACCACTTCCATGAAACCACATTAGAACGGTAATGAACTGTACTGTTGATGCCTTCAGGGATTTCAGATCCGATATTATGAATTCAAAAATGTCCCTACCTTACAGTCGCCAAAGTTCTTTCCAAACCACTGCCTGTGTAAGTCGGATTGGCACATGTACATATAGAGAATACAAGGGTTTAATGCGTCTTTCAATATTCAGCCGTCGTCCATTAAATAATTTCCGCGTCCATAATCCAAGGATCTAATTCAAATAATCGCATTAACACGAAAAAATACGGTAAACATAAACATAGGTTAGTTTCTTGCAAGAGAGAAGAACAGTTTTGAATGATGCCGGTCAGACATCATGATGCTACAAATATATAAAATCCGTATCGCTGATCAGCATTCTGCGTCAATATGATTTTCGTTCTAAAGTCGTTGCGAAGATTAAGAGACAAACGCTTATATGCAGAGCCGCGGGTCTCCCTGTTCGATTCGAATTTTCGATTCCTGGTCACAGATTGGAGCAATACCAAGAACCCAACAAACCATATGATTTAACAACATTTGCTTTATTTTGGGATTAAATTATCTTGGTATCTTATCTAGCGCAGAAAATTGATTGAATGCGCGATTCGATCCAACGACCACCAGAGTGAGGTAGACAACCGCCAGCAGATATGTCGGCGATCTAAACCACTTGGCCAACAGGCCTTACCCAACAATGGACGATAGCAGACCGGTATTCTTGAAAGCGAGTACCTCTCAGATGACTGTATTGATATAGCTCCCATAGCAGGATACATAAGCGGGTATTTTGTCATTTCGAAAGTGATCGTATAACAGTATTTTCGTTATTGTGGGATTACACTAGCCACAACTGTTCCTATCATAATACCTTCGGATGATAGTCACACCTGGCCTTCATTCATCTCCGTGTGCTATAACCCGTACCGTATAAAACGGGCAATTGATGCTCCTTACCGGATATTTTCTGAACGAAAACCACTCCACCTCGACGCTGGTCGTATTTAACATTCCGATCGCCGATGCCTGGGGTCAACTTGAGCCATTTGTGGAGCAACCGCCGCTTCGATTCAACTTTCGGCCGCCATGTTTTCTTCTTCGCCCTGATGCACATGCGCAAAGCATGCCTTCCAATAAAACCGGAAATGTGCGCGCCCCAAACCCTACATGCAGGTGGCAGGGAATGGGTTTAGCATCTGTGGATGTTGCAGTTTGATGATGGAATCGGGAAAATGTTTTAACTGCAGTAAACCTTTTGTGAGAGGACCTAAAGGTTATAGTAGAGTTTCTTTGAAATCATCAGCAAGCCCCCAAACTGTTGGACACCTATTTCCAAATTACTATGCCGACATTTCCACGCTATTTTTGTGCTATGAGTGCATAAAACTACTGAAAAAAAAAACAGTCATAAAAAACACTGGACAGAGGAAAAGGACATGGGCAGTCTAGAGCGACGCCAATGAAATGGAGATCTTCCCCAAGAAGGTTCACTCCTGTGAAAAAGAAGTCGAGGCTGTCAGAGCCAAAACTGGTGTTTTAGACAGGAGACTGCGAAGTCTGGGAACTTTAGTATAATCGTGCCTGAAGGTCTTTCCCCTGTGTGATAGAGATGTGTACATATAGTACTTACTTAATATTTATTTTATCTACCCCCCCCCCTCAATTAATCAGAGTGGGGCTATTGATGGCTCTGGTTGATATTCATCTGGCTGTGGTCACAAAGTTTGATGGTGGTTGATCTATTAGTGTTTTTGTTATGTGGCTTGTAAGACATATGTCTATTATATTTAATGCAACTTATTTCCAGTTTTACATGCATTTTAAATGTTTGTAATATCTTTGGTAATATTGAATTCTTACAGTATATATCAATGCTTTCCAATTTTGAGAACATCCATGATAAAGTATGGATAATGCTGGTATATCATGTGAAAAACGGCGTGCATGCTTGTATCTGTTGTACGGAAGCTTTGGTTAATGTTAAGTTCATTATTAATAATGTTTGTTACCATTTCGCTAAGCAGTGCAGTCATCAACTGCGAACAAGCAGATCCTATTCCTTAGTGACATGACCATATCCCACCATGGGTTAATGATTATTGCTTCCGGGGATGAAAAAACAAGGCTGTAATTGCCTCCCAGGATGTCTGGAAAATGAATAGATTATATGTTCTGGCAATGAATGATTTTGAAGCGATACTGAGAAATGTATGAGCTTAAAGTAGCAAGTATTATTGGTGAAAATATGATTCCATTCTTGTACCTCTGAACAATGGATTGAAAATTATTTAATTTTCAAATAGTAAACAGATATATACGTTTACATGGAGTTTGTTAATACATTTATAGATTGAATGAAGTTCCTAATTAAGTTGATTGGCTACCTCTAGCCACGATCGGATCCATGTCTGCTATTCTGGTAATGGCAGCAGATGAAATGCCAGCCCCAGACCATCTGTTCACCTGGTCAAACATCAAGCTCTTCAATGGTGAAATAATAATTGCCAAGTGTTTCTCCTCTGGATGAAGCTTTTCAAAATGCAAGAAAAACACATTTGGTGATCAGTCATATTGCTGGAAGTTATTAGCTTTATTAGGCCTCAGTAATTTCACAATGATATATTAAATTATAAATTTAGTACAGTGGCCTACACAGGCAGCTTACATGATCCATAATCGGAGGAATGAGGGCATAGCATTCACTCTTTCCATATCCAGTTGGGAGAATTCCCATAACATGCTGTTTATTCAATATGTGATTTATCACGTCGAGCTGCTGTCTTTTAAGCTCATATGGCAACAGCTTTGCTATTATCCTTTCCATTGTTTATTCTCACGATGACCGGGGAAAATCGTCTGCTAGACCTCCTGCATGTAGGGTTTGGGGCGCGCACATTTCCGGTTTTATTGGAAGGCATGCTTTGCGCATGTGCATCAGGGCGAAGAAGAAAACTTGGCGGCCGAAAGTTGAATCGAAGCGGCGGTTGCTCCACAAATGGCCCAAGTTGACCCCAAGCATCGGCGATCGGAATGTTAAATACGACCAGCGTCGAGGTGGAGTGGTTTTCATTCAGAAAATATCCGGTAAGGAGCATCAATTGACCGTTTTATACGGTACGGGTTATAGCACACGGAGATGAATGAAGGCCAGGTGTGACTATCATCCGAAGGTATTATGATAGGAACAGTTGTGGCTAGGATTACACTATCTTGGTATAGCACAGATTCTAGCGCTGAAAATTGGCTGAGTACCATGCGTCATTCGAACCAACGACCACCAGAATAATGCATCCAACTGCCAACACTATATGTCGGCGATCTAAACCACTCGGCCAACAGGCCTCCCTAAAAATTAGAGATAGCAGACCAATAGTCTTGAAAGCGAACATACAGTACCCTTCCAATGACCTTCTGAAGGACACAGATCCCATAGCAGGATAAATAAAAAATATATTTTCTTATTAGAAAGTGATCGTATAACAGTATTTTCGTTATTATGGGAAAAGTTTAGGATTAAGCTATGTTAGTATAGAACAGATTCTAGAGCTTAAATCTGGTCGAGTCTCATGCGGGATAGTGTCATCCTAAATTAACAAAAATACTGTTATACGATTACTTTCTAAATTACAATATTTCTTCTCAAAGGATGATTGATCAACAAATATAATTATTTCATTGCAGACGACTTTACTTGCTTCCGGCTTCCAGTCCTTTCCGCTACCAGTTTGGGTACAATAACTGGATGTACCTTCTGGCGGGTTACGTGGCTGAGGTTCTCACTGACAGCGAGGATACATGGGAAGACTTGACGAGGGAGAATATATTCCATCCACTTGGAATGAACTCAACCATATTCGTCCGGGACTTGAAAACTCAGCCAGAGGGAAAGATTGCAGTGCCGTATTTTGACGTAAGCGGGGTGAATCATCAGCTGTCTCTGAATCTGCTCAGGTACGGTAAACTCTACCAAATATCCACAGGCCACATTGTCACACAGAGTTCAAACAAACAGTATACTGTTAATTTGAAGCCTATATCACCAAAGAATATACAATAATGATTTTCACTGAAATATCTAATCGAACATGAATCCTCGAAATTTTCGAACGTTGGGAGGGCAACGCAGTTCTGTCGAAGTAGGATAAGTATGGGGTATTTTGTCCGACATTTGGTGAGTCTCCGAAAGATTGTCTTTCTTCTGGAAATTTGCATTAGAATTTGAACTATGCACTGGTGAACAGAGATCATGGGATCTGATTCAAACATAAGGGAATCCACCAATAGAACCTCGCATTCCAACCAATCTCCACCCGCCTCAACCCTCTCCTCTCCACTCACTAAGAGCACCATCATTAATTAATTGCTCTTGGTGGAAACATAATTGGCCATATGTTGTTCAATTCTACAAGATAACCTGCATTCGTCTCGACGTTCCCAAGATTTAGCGCTCTACTGTGGATTGGATTTCAATTCACGTAGAATGTCGACCATTATTCATTGCGATAATTTTCTTGACATATTCTTTCTAGAATCGATTTAGCGCTCTACTGTGGATTGGATTTCAATTCACGTAGATTGTCGACCATTGTTCCTTGCGATAATTTTCTTCTAGAATCCACCCAGGAGAACCTGCGGGGTCTGTTTGTTCAACAGGAAGTGACATGTCGAAATGGCTTCAGTTCCTCTTACAAACAGGAAGTCTACCACCAGTAGATGACGTTGTTGACGCAAAAGCTTTTGGTGAGACGATGCAACCATATGAGCTGACCTATTCATACCCGGGCTCTCTATATCAACCTACTTTTCCTGTTGATCACGTCACAATAGGCTACGGCTTGGGATGGGGAACTGCAGTTTACCGAGGTAGGTGTTTGTCGGGGATTGTCGGATATAAACATACGAATTTTAAGTCAAAGATCATTGAGATATTTGCACAGTATTTCAGAACTCTCATTCCCTCCCTCGAGCACACACACACAAAGTTAACGAATGTACCGACAAGTGTTTAATTGTTGAAATCCATCCCACTCTAAAAGTACAGTCGGGGCAAACTATGATCATGGTGATCAAACGAGTAGGTCATGAGCATTATGGGTCACGAGCCATGAGCATTATGGGTCACGAGTCATGAGCAGTGTGGGTCACGAGTCATGAGCCGTGTGGGTCAGGAGTCATGAGCAGTGCGGATCACGAGTTATGTAGGTTAGACTACATGAAAACACTAAGGGATAATCACATATGCGTGTATGTTAATATATACTAGAGTAAAACTCGTCCTTTGGACGGAGAAAAAACAAATCTGAAATTGTTTGAGGGATTAACAACTATGAGCGAATACATTACATTATTTACATAACCAATGTGGTCTATTCCTCACCCGCCCCCACCCCCATCCCCAGCAACACTCCGGCAACGTCCCACCAGTCCACCCATTCCCCACTATCCAATACTGGATCCCTGTGCCTCTGTGAAGAACGACATCGGATGCATTCCACTCTCATATAGTGTTGTTTGAGTAGCTCTTGACGGACCAAGAGCTCTTCACATCCATGGATCGTATATCCATAGACCTGGAAACCTCATCACCAAAAGAGCTTCATGCGTTCATTTATCAACTATTGTGAAACATCTCAGTTGAGCATGACCCTCAAAAATATGTTTCAGAGAAAGGCAACTCTCGTAGCCAAATATACCGGTTTTCCTCCTTACTACTGAGCAAAGTATCCTCTTTAATATGTATATTTTCTTATTTCGAGCCCCCTGAAATAAAGTTAGATGTCCTTTTTTCCATCTGCTTTTCTTTTAGGTTACCCACAGTAACACCAATACCATCCTAACAAACAAACAAACAAACAAAGACAGATGCTAAAATTATATGAGATATCATATTGCAATTCATAACATCAGTCATTACCCTATTGTTTCCCTTACCTCCGTTTATTCAAACCTGTCAATGCATTTTCAGGTCGCCATCAGGTGGCTCACAGCGGATCATTATCCACACACACGTCTCTCCTCTGGCTGTATCCAGAGCTTAAATCTGGGGTGTACATTAACATCAATGGGCAGAATAACGAAGGTGACTCAAAGACCACCATTTTGTATTACTTATCTGATATCTTGTTTGGGGAAGAACCTTGGTTAAACAGTACAACAGCCTGTACATTCCCGGAACCCTGGAGGAAGTCACCACAACAGAATACACCAAATATAACTGATGACCCGGCTTTCCAGTCAAAACGCCCCCTTGAGGAGTACAGCGGGATATATGGGAATAAGTTATATGGGGATATGCATGTTTCTGTAAATAGTAGTGCAAACACCCTTCAGATTAAACTTGGGATTAATATGGAGGGAACTTTGAATCCAACGGAAGAGAAGGACATATTCTCGTGGACAGCGATTGGTATATATTGGTTCTATTCGAGACAGTTCTCAAAACACGATAGGTTTCATTTTTATAGTAAACACGGGGGAAATGTCGATATGTTGAATGTAACTATGGCTAATGAATTCCTGTATTTCGATAAAAATGTCCTGTTCGAGGGAACACCATCTGGGGCCATACGGCCAGTATCTTACCTATTTTTGTCCCCCGCCGCAACGCGGCCGGGGACTTTAAAATGGTTCTTGCTTCTTTGTGTCCGTGGATGTCTGTGTGTCCGTCCATGTCTGTTCGAAGCGATAACTTCCTAACGCTTTGTTGGATTCTTCCGAAATTCGGAATATGCATTCCTTGCGGCAAGACGCCAGTCCGTATTGCATTTCAGCAACATCTGCCTGAAGGTGGCGCCACTAGTTCTTGCTTCTTTGCGTCCGTGGATGTCCGTGTGTCCGTCCATGTCTGTTCGAAGCGATAACTTCCTAACGCTTTGTTGGATTCTTCCGAAATTCGGAATATGCATTCCTTGCGGCAAGACGCCAGTCCGTATTGCATTTCAGCAACATCTGCCTGAAGGTGGCGCCACTAGTTCTTGCTTCTTTGCGTCCGTGGATGTCCGTGTGTCCGTCCATGTCTGTTCGAAGCGATAACTTCCTAACGCTTTGTTGGATTCTTCCGAAATTCGGAATATGCATTCCTTGCGGCAAGACGCCAGTCCGTATTGCATTTCAGCAACATCTGCCTGAAGGTGGCGCCACTAGTTCTTGCTTCTTTGCGTATGTGGATGTCCGTGTACGTCCGTGCATGTCTGTTCGACGCGATAACTTTCTAACGCTTAGTTGGATTCTTCCGAAATTCGGCATACGCATTCCTTGCGACAAGACACCAGTCCGTATTGCATTTCAGCAACATCTGCTTGAAGGTGGCGCCACTAGTTCTTGCTTCTTCGTATCCGTGAATGTCCGTGTACGTCTGTTCGAAGTGATAACTTCCTAATGCTTTGTTGGATTCTTCCGAAATTCGGAATATGTTTACCTTGCGACAAGATGCCAGTCTGTATTACATCTCAGCAACATCTGCCTGAAGGTGGCGCCACTGGTTCTTACTTCTTTGTGTCCGTGGATGTTCGTGTACGTCCGTGCATGTCTGTTCGAAGCGATAACTTTCTAACGCTTTGTTGGATTCTTCCGAAATTCAGCATTCGCATTCCTTGCGACAAGAGGCCAGTCCGTATTGCATTTCAGCAACATCTGCCTGAAGGTGGCGCCACTAGTTCTTGCTTCTTTGCATCCGTGGATGTCCGTGTACATGTACGTCTGTTCGAAGCGATAACTTCCTAAAGTTTTGTTGGATTCTTCCAAAATTATAATACGCATTCCTTGTGACAAGACGCCAGTCCGTATTACATTTCAGCAACATCTGCCTGAAGGTAGCGCCACTGGTTCTTGCTTCTTTGAGTCCGTGGATGTTCGTGTACGTCCGTGCATGTCTGTTCGAAGCGATAACTTCCTAACGCTCTGTTGGATTCTTCCGAAATTCAGCATTCGCATTCCTTGCGACAAGAGGCCAGTCCGTATTGCATTTCAGCAACATCGGCCTGAAGGTGGCGCCACTGGGTCAAAATAGATTTTTTTTCCGTGTACATCTGTTCGAAGCGATAACTTCCTAATGCTGTGTTGGGCTATTCCGAAATTCGGAATACGCATTCCTTGCAACAGGACGCCAGTCCGTATTGCATTTCAGCAACATCTGCCTGAAGGTGGCACCACTGAGTTTCTCTTCTTCTGGTCCGTTCCAGTCAAAATGGGCCTTCAATTTTGCTATATGAAATCATTCTATTCCACATCATATGATTTACCCTAAAGCTTTTGCATGAACCATATTTTATTTCAGAAGTATAATGTGAAATAACTGGCGGGGAAATCCCCGCAGTACTGAATCCCTGATTTTTGAATTTCGTGTCATCTTAAACGAAGGACAACATTCCCTTCAATTTTGCTAACAAATAATTGTATTGCACATCATAGGATTTACCCTGAAGCTTCTGCACGAATCATTTGTCTACACACGTATATTACTATATTAATTACAACTGTGTTCCTAATGTTTGGGTGCACACTGTGCATATGATCAATTTCCTGAATTGAACTGAATTCAACCTTGCCGGTCTTCAGACTGACAGATGATGGCATGCAGTTGTCAGTGCAGTTGTTCATGTACAGGGAGCTTTCTATGAATGAGTTGCAACCCCAAAGGCTTAAAATTTATCAGACACAGACCCATGTTTTTACCCCTCGGCCATTTTTGGCCATGGGGTATTGTCATCATCTTGTACGTCCGTCTGTCCGTACGTCCGTTCGTGAGCGAGATAGCCGGAAAACTGTTTCGCTGATGAATTCCAAATTTGGTATGCTTATTTGCCTAGTCAAGGACCAGAAGCCTATAGAATTGGGACCTGATTGGGTGGGAACCTTAGCAGCCATCTTTAATTTCATGCAAAATGGATAATGATCCATATCTCGGAAACCATTCAACTGTTCAATACGAAATTTGATATACATCATCGATACATCAAGCAACTTTCAACGAATTACCAAACAGGCTTTTCTGATTAGCTGGGAACCCTGGATGCCATCTTTAATTCATACGAAACCGATAATGATAGCATACATATCTCGGTTACCATTCAATTGTTTTATATGAAGGTAGGTATATATCATCAATACATCCAGATACTTTGAATTGGGACCTGATTGACTGAAAACCTTTGGTGGCCATCTTTAATTTAGGCAAAATCATTAATGATCTATCTCTGATTCCGTTGGAGTGCTCAGTGGAAAATTTGGTATACATCATTGATGCGTCAAGAGACTTACGATGAATGACAGATCTGGTTTCTCTGATTGGGCGGAAATCTTGGCGGCCATCTTTAATTTATTCAGAATCTTTAATGATGTTTATCTCTGATACCATTCAAATGTTCTATACGAAACTTGATTTACAGCATCGATGTATGAAGAGACTTGCATTAATGAATAACCACATTAGTTCCTCTGAGTGATGGGAAGGATGGGCAACCATCTTTAATTTATGTAAAATCATTAATGATCTCTATCTCTGAAACTGTTCAAATGCTCAATGTAAAATTTTATATACATTATCGATGCATCATCTCGGTTACTTCTACACGATGTGCCTAGGATACAGTACTATACTATACCCAATTTTTTGTAATTCAACATCGCAGAAAACCACCATCGATTGCGTTTTCAATGGTAAAAGGGTTAGGAAAGAACTAAAAATACACTTCAATGCAGAGTGATTTTGATTGACGCCAGAAATCGCTCAGAACGCTTCTTCGGCGATCTAGACCCCAGGAGCATCTGGGGCCTGGGCGGCCCCTGGATCCTCACCTAAAGTGCAATGATAGTGGCCGTACCACTTTGAATTTGCTTCCGACGCCCCTGTATTAACAGACAGTGTCAACGTACTGTTCCAGCTGTCTCCCGTTCAGTGATTGGTCATTCGACCCCGCCATTTTAAACTAATACGAGCATTTTCATTGGATCACTATTAGATAAGACCCACCCCAATCTTCATACACAACCACGTGACTGTCTCAGTTGACTGATGACATAGCGCGGCCTCGTTTTTGATTTCAAAATCTGCCGTCTAACTGAGAAAATGTTGTTGCTGCTGCATCAGCCGATCATTAGCCCGGCCCCTGTAGAGGATACTATAGGCTAATACATGTAGGCTACCATGCCATGAGATGATGCTTGGGATTGCATTTCGCTCACTTGCACCTACAGGTGGCGACAACTGGTGGCAATTTAAAATTTGGTTTCCGGGCAGTAGGTTGAGGATGCCTTCAGCTTCTCGTCAAATTTGGTTTGCAGATAATGCCTTGAGATGTCACTTGGGGATGCTTCTCGGTGCTTCACTGCATGGAAACTATATCACAGAAGCAATCAACTTTCAGTCAATCGTTCTGAGTTGATCTTAAAACTTGGCAAGGCAGAAAGACCCTTCCACATCCATTGCCTAAGAAGCAGCAGTTGCCTCCCTCATGTATATCCCCTAAGACCAACAATGCTAAAAAATATTGCTGCCATTTCGGCGGGGGACCTAGCATCCTCTGGCTGCTTGTCCCTTTTATTAGTGGTATTTGCAGCGGAAACATAAATGTAATCATGATCATGCCTGTGTACCATTTTAGCAAAAGTTAATCCAAATAAAACTATTTTCCTGTGGACAGTTGCTTAAAAACTTCATAGCGCGCAACAAAACAATTCTACAACGTTTAAAAATGTTCCAACTGAAATTTGCTGCTTTTTCATAACGAGACTCGGCTCTTAAGGAGGTATTTCCTTCGACAGTTGTTCTGATACTTCTGTTCTAATAAAATGGCAATATTGGATCTGTTGAGATAGTGGTGTTTTTACACTGATGTCTTACCTGTACAGAAAACTCGATTGTTTCCCATCCTTCAATCCAGACATTTTCTATCTAGAACAATTGAATGTCCAGAATGATTTTCCCTTCAGTATTTGAAAATCTGCAATTCAAAGTGAATGCAGAATGATCAGTTGTATTATTTAAAAACTCAACTGCGTAGATAAAGGACTGGACATTATTAGTTTACCTCGAATCCTGAATGATCCAGAGGTACGCAACGCTATACCAAACTATTTTAAGCTCACAGAACCTCCTTGCATTTGATATAATTATACTAAATCTATAGCCACCAAAATATTCAATTACTCCAACGCTGTCAAGGAGATAAACTGGAACTTATACACGTCAGGAGGCTATAGTTGTGATTGTGAATCGTCGAACTTTATCTATACACCATGCAAACATATTGTGACTGATGATCTTGATGTGGTGAGTGATACGGACCTAAAATTACTCCTGATGAAAGGACCTAAATATAGAGAGCCGAGAAGAATAATCTGAAGGCCGACCAGAAGATAGTCCTGTCTGCATTGGAACAGTACGTTATTGATTGGTCTAAGCGAGAAAAAGTTGAAAGTACAGTACTCGCTGATTGGCTGGACCTCACCAGGAGCAAGGGCGTTGAAACAGTCCGCCATATTGACAGAAGTACTCTTCTAGCAAATCTCCAGAGTAAATTCGTCATAGTCCCAGTAGACAAAGCTCCAAATAATATGGTATTCATATTGTAAGGGCCATAGGGGGTCAGATTTAACTTCCAAAGCATTTATTTTAGACCTGGAACATGTTTACTTATTATTGGCTATGAACTGGCATTCTGACAAATTACGTGTTTATTGACTCACCATCAACTCCCGCATATCGTTGACAATGTCACACCATCACCCCTAGATACTGTATGTGTGTTTCCACAAGCTTATTTTGTTATGCCACCCAAAATGAAAGTGATAGTACATTCAATCTAACAGCGAACATGTCATGTTTCCCGCTGTACATTCTTCTAACGCCATGTTGTTTACATTTTGCGAAGTGAAGATCACGTGACCTATATTGTAGTTCTGCTTGAATCTGAAGTATTCTTGTTATTTCACTGTAAATAATTACTTGTTCTCATCTAATTGACATAGATTTAGTTTATTTGACGTGATATTGTGGCATATAGACTTTGAACTTGTCGTAAAGAGTGTGAACTATTTCGTACACCGGAGGCCCGGACGATCTCCGTGATGAGGCTCCATGTCGAGTCAGTGCGTGACTCAAGTGAAGGCAGTACATTCCACTCTCGTATTTGGATTACCAAGTGCCAAACGTATGTGAATTGACTGTTTTATTAACTCTAATTACCAGAGAATTTATTAACAATTACTGTTTATTGCTACGAAGCCTAAAAGAGGAGAAATTCATTATTGAAGCAGCGGACTATCACTGTGACAGTTCTGTATTCCTACAACACATTGGCGATTGGCGGTCTGGAATGTATTTCCGTGAAGGACACTTTATCTGTAGTTGTACTTTTTGATCCGAAGGCAGAACTATGAACTTTGATATAAAGGAGCACCAGATCCAAATGATCAAACCTGACCGCATTGAAATAATTAGAGTAAATTAGATATTTCGTGATTATGTAGTGCCGGTCTGAATCAAGTCTGGAGAGAATACGCTGTGGTCATTGGTCAGTTACGTCACGTGGTACAAATCGATGGTTATAAATAGAAGCGCAGACGTCAAGTTTGACACACACAGTTCAGCCGGTGGCTGACGTATACAAGCTCAGCTAATACAAGATGTAGTCCACAGCAAGTAGCTAGATGCCTGCCGGCAGTGGCAGATGCTGCCAGGCATGGAAGTGCACACAACAAGGGATTACACTGGATCATCATGTATAGGTAGCCCCAGCCTATATTAGAATGTATACATAGAGATGGATTTATACCTGGGCAATGGAGGATTACACTGGAGTGTATATAGATAGTCCCAGCCTATACAAAGTGATGCTAAACACACCTGTGATTACCATGGCATTGGAGGTTTACAATGGAAGTGCTTCGTATATTATATCGTACATTGACCATGACCATTCAGCTATCTCCCACCAGACATGAGTTTGAGCCACGCCATCCTCATTCACATGCATAATAACAGCATATGCTATTCTCTGTAGTTTATAATAAATTGCAACTATATCGGCCATATCCTGACATTGTTGGTTTATTCAGAGTTGTGTTTAATTAACCCGGAGTAATATATATGACGAGGATGAGGAGCTTACAATATATAAATATTACTATTACCAGGTGGTGGTTAAAGAATTGAGTGTAGACATATCATCATCAAATACGTCTACTTACTCCCAAACTGCATTTACTCTGGAAGATTTATTTAACAATCACAAAACTTTTCTCAGGGAAAGAAGAATTTGTCTTTCAACCAATCATAGCGACATACCAAAAGTATACTGGACTCCCAAAATGCATAAATCATCATACAAAGCTAGATTCATAGCTGGTTCTAGAAGCTGCACCACCAAACTTCTTTCAACCCTATTGACGAACCCTGTCTTACGAAAGAACTTGATGCTAAAGGTCGCATACCGTAGAGACATGTATCCACATGGGATTTCGCGATTCTATATACTACAACAGACCGTCTATGTTCATTAATAGTATCTGTGTTCAAGAAAACTGATGGTAGATATATTAATGTTGGAAGCGATAAAGCATTCTTTAGCTCTACTACATACAAGAGATATCATTCATGGGATGTTTCTTTGTTTATAGAGTTGCTTGAATTTCTCATTAAAAATATCTTTGTGAAATTTGGCAACACAATATATCAGCAGCATATAGGTATTCCAATGGGTACTAATTGTGCACCCCTGTTGGCTGACCTGTATATGTTCTTTTATGAACATGACTATACGCAGGCGCTTTCAAAGACCGATCCATTCAAAGCTCTTTCCTTCTCATTAACCAAGCGCTATATAGACGATCTTCTCGCTGTGGATAATCGCTATATAAATGACGCAGTGAAGGATATATATCTACCGTCAGTGGATTTGAAGGAAACTACAGATAGCCGTACAGGCACATCATATTTAGATCTATATCTCTATGAAAATGAAGCGGGCCTTCTCTCTCGTCGACTTTATGACAAAAGAGATGATTACAATTTCGACATCGTAAACTATCCCTTTCTGGACAGTAATATTCCAGTGGGACCTGCATATGGCGTATGCATATCTCACCTAGTACCATTTGCTAGATCCTGTGTTAAATGTGACGATTTTAATCAACGTCACAAAACATTGTTGCAGAAACTTATAAAACAGGGCTATTCCACCAAGCGCCTCCACTCTAAGATTCTCAAATTTGGAAATACATATCGCATGCTGATAGCAAAATACGCGCGTAGCGTGCGAGATCTATGGCGTTACATTTGGTAACTTGTGTCTAATTCCGCTGAACCCGGGGCTAGGGGCCCTATGAACCCATGTACTTCAAGATCCTTATGGTTCTGAAATGAACAGTCACAACCAAAGCGTGACTGACATGCATCATTCTCTAGATGACGACTTTACAACGATTATTATGGATTAAGAATACTGATCATCGATACGGATTTTATATTCTCGGAACATCATGATGTCTTGTCGGCATCATTGAAAACTGTTGACCGCTTCTCTCTTGCAGGAAACTAGCCTATGTTTATGTATACTATGAGTAGTATATAAAACACCGATTGAGTCGCATTTTCAGGGTACCCGAAACATTGTTGCAGAAACTTGTAAAACAGGGCTATTCCACCAAGCGCCTCCACTCTAAGATTCTCAAATTTGGAAATACATATCGCATGCTGATAGCAAAATACGCGCGTAGCGTGCGAGATCTATGGCGTTACGTTTGGTAACTTGTGTCTAATTCCGCTGAACCCGGGGCTAGGGGCCCTATGAACCCATGTACTTCAAGATCCTTATGGTTCTGAAATGAACAGTCACAACCAAAGCGTGACTGACATGCATCATTCTCTAGATGACGACTTTACAACGATTATTATGGATTAAGAATACTGATCATCGATACGGATTTTATATTCTCGGAACATCATGATGTCTTGTCGGCATCATTGAAAACTGTTGACCGCTTCTCTCTTGCAGGAAACTAGCCTATGTTTATGTATACTATGAGTAGTATATAAAACACCGATTGAGTCGCATTTTCAGGGTACCCGAAAAACAGCTGCAATCGGGAACCCTCCAAATGAGGTAGAATTTACTTTTATGACATGCAGGAGTGTGAACATGATAGGACATGTACTGAAGTGTGACGTCATGTATGACGTCACTATTTGGGGTACCCGAAAAAGAGCGCCAATCGGGAACCCTCCTTTTCGGGAACCCTCCAAATAAGGTAGAATCGGTCTTTTATGACATGCAGGAGTGTGAACATGATAGGACATGTACTGAAGTGTGACGTCATGTATGACGTCACTTCCGGTCTGCGTCAATCGGTGAAGCATTCGTGAAGGGGCATCTGATGGGCTGGGTGTGGGGTTGAAATATCGGCATTCTGCGCATGCGCGGTGGCCAAAGGGTATGGAAATAGACTTTTTGGAGCTAGGGGAGCCACTAATGGACCAATGGGGTCGAGTGAGGTATCAAAGTGAAGCATTCGTGAAGGGCCATCTGATGGGCTGGGTGTGGGGTTGAACTATCGGCATTCTGCGCATGCGCGGTGGCCAAAGGGTATGGAAATAGACGTTTTGGAGCTAGGGGAGCCCCTAGTGGACCAGTGAGGTCGAGTGAGGTATCAAAGTGAAGAATTCGTGAAGGGGCATCTTATGGGTTGGGTGTGCGGTAGGAATATCATTCTGCGCATGCGCAGACGCAATGCGGAGCTCTCGTCCAATCAGAAGCGAGTATTTCAAATCCGTCACAGAGCTCTCAGCCAATCAGAAGCGAGTATTTTGACCCGGTGCATTATGGGACATATCCGAGATGGCGGCACGTATGTTCAAGATAGCTGCACATGCGGTGTCGAAAACTGGCCATTTCGTCGGGATATGGTCACCTAGTGTCGGAAACTGGACCCTGTATGGGTCCCGCTAGACGTTTTGGAGCTAGGGGAGCCACTAATGGTCCAATGGGGTCATATGAGGTATCAAAGTGAAGCATTCGTGAAGGGGCATCTGATGGGCTGGATGTGATATTGAGATATCGGCATTCTGCGCATGCGCGGTGGCCAAAGGGTATGAAAATAGACGTTTTGGAGCTAGGGGAGCTACTAATGGTCCAATGGGGTCATATGAGGTATCAATGTGAAGCATTCGTGAAGGGGCATCTGACTGGACTAGTGACTCGAGCGTTGTCACCATTCTGCGCATGCGCGGACAGGGAATTCTGGGAAAAGGGTATGGAAATAGACGTTTTGGGATCTAGGGGAGCCACTAATTGGCCAATGGAGTCGAGTGAGGTATCAAAGTGAAGCCTATGTGAAGGGGCATCCAGTCATGGGTGGATGCATGTAAAAAATTTCCTGAAAAAAAAAAACGGAACACGGACTTTATCGAAAAATCCTGGAAAATGCCTATATGGGGTATGGGGGGTATATAGGTCGCCGGGCTTAACGGGGCCTGCCTATCAATAGAGTTATCTCCCCCTAGTTCCAGGGTGGGTGTATGTAAAATTTTTCCTGAAAAAATACGGAACACGGACTTTATCGAAAAATCCGCAAAATGCCTATATGGGGTATGGGGGGTATAGGACCATCCTGGGAAACCTACTTCTCGACATTTGCGGTATAGGTTGTGGGGTCTCGTTTTCTTAGTCTCGTCATTTAGAACATGATAGGAAGTGTCCCGGAGCGAAACGGTGAAATTTTTGCAAAAAGTCACCGAGACCCATATAGACCCATATAGGCCCATACTGGGGTATAGGACCGATGTTTGTCCCACTGGGAAACCTAATTCTATACATTTGCGGTAGGATTGTTTGGATTTGTTTTCTTAGTCTCGTCAAGACAAACATGATAGGAAGTGTCCCGGAGCGAATCAGTGAAATTTTTGAAAAAAGTCACCGAGGCCTCTGTAGCCTCATATAGACCCATATACTGGGATATAAGCCCAATGTATGTATAAAACCATACGGGGTGGACATGTTGGAGTCTAGGTGAGCCCCTGGTGGTCCTATGGTGTCGTATGAGGTCTTATTTTGAAGCTCTCATGCAGGAGCACTTGACTACACTAATGGTTCGTCCGTTGTCAATATTCTGCGCATGTGCAGTCTGGGCCGTAGTATAGAAAGCAGGCATTTTGGGGGTATGTGGGTGTGTGTTTGGGGTAGAGATGCACCGCTATGGGTCCGAATGGGTCGTGGAAGGTGTCAAAGTGAAGCTTGTGTGGGGTAGAGTCAGAATGGCGTGGTTTTATATGCAAGCCGCGTCAATCTGCGCATGCGCAGTTGGTTGTAGTAAGTATAGTGGACATTTTGGGCAGTGAAAGAAGGTATTTGGTGTAGAGAGGGACCATCCTTAGTCCGAATGCGTGAGGTGTCATTTTGTAGCTCTTGGGGTGTAGACCCCGATTTGAGGGATGTTCACGTCATCTGTGACGTCATTGGTGACGTCATCAGTACGAGTAGTAGCCAAAGTGGGCATTTTGGGGCAGTGAAATGAAGGTATTTGGTGTAGAGAGGGACCATCCTTGATCCGAATGCGTCGTATGAGGTGTCATATTGTAGCAACGCCCGTCAACGCCAAGCTTAACGCTTCAGCGCCCTGGACAAATAGCTCAGAAGTTCTGATTTTCTAGATATTCCATGGAATTGTCACTAATTCTTCGAAATGCAGTGACGCCCGTCAACGCTTGTAGTTATGCCTTAACGCTCTAACATAACACCTTGACGCCCTGATATAGACCGGAGAGAGAACAGCAACAACAACAAGGATGACACATGAGAGAACAACAACAACAAGAAGTTTTTTCATATAGTTTATTTTCCCCAATGTTACATCATACCCACGCTGGGGGAGCCGCGTTGGGTATGTTTACAACTCAAAAAGACTCTTGCCCAATCAGAGACCACCATTTGCATCTATCATATTCGTTCCTGTCCGTTACATGTATTCTTGTCCAATCAGAAGTCGCCATTTCAGCAAGTTCCATCTTCGGCCATGTTCGCTCTGAATCGTTTATTCTAATCATCGTCGGATAGGCCTGGATATTCTTCGGGCAGCATGTCCTGAAACAGTTGTTTGCGCATTCTGATCGCATTTTCCAGGGCCTCGGTGGGTGGTAGCCCCATAGCCTCTTCCAAGTGACGCTTGGTCTTCATGATGGACCTGTGCGTGGGGTCGCCTTTCATTTCAAGCGGTAGTAAGGTATACTGTTCATAGATCGCCATGGCTGTTTTCCTGATGCGGGGGCGCATTTGGGTGTACGCCTGTTGTAAATTATCCTCTCCGGCGTCCTCGATCGCTGCAGCGTAAGTATTGATAGCTGCTGTCACAATACGATCCCAGAAGGTAGGTTCTGCCTCACTTTCCACGGACGTATGCTGACTATCTGAGGTCAAGCTCTCCGTATCACTAGATAGACTCTCAGCAATCTCTGTTTCGGTATCAGTCGATACACTCTCAGCAGTCTCTGTATCAGCATCCCCCTCAACGGACTCCTCGGTGTCTTCAATCCCATGTATAGTTTTCTTGTGTGGCATCATATTCTAATGTCTGGTGAACGTGCGTTCGCACTCAGAGCAAGTATAAGCCATGTTGACGGTTGAACGTCGACTGTGCGTGTTTTTGGAAATACGCTCGCTTTTATAGACAGTAACGCCCATCAACGCTTAGCTTAACGCTTCAACGCCCTGGTGAATTAGCTCAGAAGCTCTGATTTCCATGGAATTGACACCAATTCATCGAAATGCAGCGACGCCCGTCAACGCCCGTCGTTACGCCTTAACGCCCGTCTCAACGCCTTAACACACTTTCTTGACGCTTTATGATGGACACATGTTCATTCATATATTTAAAGACTCTACCACCACCACCACACACACCAACACCAACTCCACCAACACCACCGCCACACACCACCAACACCACCACCAATACCACCACCAACGCCACCACCAACGCCACCAACGCCACCACCACCACCACCAACGCCACCAACGCTACCACCAACGCCACCACCGGGCGTTGCCGGGCGTCAACACCCGGTGGTGGTGGTGGTGGTAGCCCCCGTGTGGCAGAGCTCTTGGATCGGAGCTCTCGGAGCTCAAAGCCTGTGAAGCTCAGAGCTCGGAAGTGACATTTGCATATGACCTCTGTGAGGTCACTTCCGCTTCCGCTCACGCGACCGGAACTGACCCCCGGCGCGCGCGGTGTAAAGGTTTCCACCGCGGCGGAAATCTTTGCGCGCCGGGGGTCAGTTCCGGTCACGTGAACGGAAGCGGAAGTGACCTCACAGAGGTCATATGCAAATGTCACTTCCGAGCTCGGAGCTCCACAGGCTTTGAGCTCCGAGAGCTCCGATCCAAGAGCTCTGCCACACGGGGGCTACCACCACCACCACCGGCCGTTGACGCCCGTCATAGCCCGGTGGTGGCGTTGGTGGTGGCGTTGGTGGCGCTGGTAGTGGCATTGGTGGTGGTGTTGGTGGTGTGTGGCGGTGGTGTTGGTGGAGTTGGTGGTGGTGTGTGTGGTGGTGGTGGTAGAGTCTTTAAATATAGGAATGAACATGTGTCCATCATAAAGCGTCAAGAAAGTGTGTTAAGGCGTTGAGACGGGCGTTAAGGCGTAACGACGGGCGTTGACGGGCGTCGCTGCATTTCGATGAATTGGTGTCAATTCCATGGAAATCAGAGCTTCTGAGCTAATTCACCAGGGCGTTGAAGCGTTAAGCTAAGCGTTGACGGGCGTTACTGTCTATAGAAGCGAGCGTATTTCCAAAAACACGCACAGTCGACGTTCAACCGTCAACATGGCTTATACGTGCTCTGAGTGCGAACGCACGTTCACCAGACATTACGACATGATGCGACACCGGAAAACTATACATGGGATTGAAGACACCGAGGAGTCCGTTGAGGGGGATGCTGATACAGAGACTGCTGAGAGTGTATCGACTGATACCGAAACAGAGATTGCTGAGAGTCTATCTAGTGATACGGAGAGCTTGACCTCAGATAGTCAGCATACGTCCGTGGAAAGTGAGGCAGAACCTACCTTCTGGGATCGTATTGTGACAGCAGCTATCAATACTTACGCTGCAGCGATCGAGGACGCCGGAGAGGATAATTTACAACAGACGTACACCCAAATGCGCCCCCGCATCAGGAAAACAGCCATGGCGATCTATGAACAGTATACCTTACTACCGCTTGAAATGAAAGGCGACCCCACGCACAGGTCCATCATGAAGACCAAGCGTCACTTGGAAGAGGCTATGGGGCTACCACCCACCGAGGCCCTGGAAAATGCGATCAGAATGCGCAAACAACTGTTTCAGGACATGCTGCCCGAAGAATATCCAGACCTGTCCGACGATGATTAGAATAAACGGTTCAGAGCGAACATGGCCGAAGATGGAACTTGCTGAAATGGCGACTTCTGATTGGACAAGAATACATCTAACGGACAGGAAACGAATATGATAGATGCAAATGGTGGTCTCTGATTGGGCAAGAGTCTTTTTGAGTTGTAAACATACCCAACGCGGCTCCCCCAGCGTGGGTATGATGTAACATTGGGGAAAATAAACTATATGAAAAAACTTCTTGTTGTTGTTGTTCTCTCATGTGTCATCCTTGTTGTTGTTGCTGTTCTCTCTCCGGTCTATATCAGGGCGTCAAGGTGTTATGTTAGAGCGTTAAGGCATAACTACAAGCGTTGACGGGCGTCACTGCATTTCGAAGAATTACTGACAATTTCATGGAATATCTAGAAAATCAGAACTTCTGAGCTATTTGTCCAGGGCGTTGAAGCGTTAAACTTGGCGTTGACGGGCGTTGCTACAATATGACACCTCATACGACGCATTCGGACCAAGGATGGTCCCTCTCTACACCAAATACCTTCATTTCACTGCCCCAAAATGTCCACTTTGGCTACTACTCGTACTGATGACGAGTGAGGTGAACACCAATGACGTCACAGATGACGTGAACATCCCTCAAATCGGGGTCTACACCCCAAGAGCTACAAAATGACACCTCACGCATTCGGACTAAGGATGGTCCCTCTCTACACCAAATACCTTCTTTCACTGCCCAAAATGTCCACTATACTTACTACAACCAACTGCGCATGCGCAGATTGACGCGGCTTGCATATAAAACCACGCCATTCTGACTCTACCCCACACAAGCTTCACTTTGACACCTTCCACGACCCATTCGGACCCATAGCGGTGCATCTCTACCCCAAACACACACCCACATACCCCCAAAATGCCTGCTTTCTATACTACGGGCCAGACTGCACATGCGCAGAATATTGACAACGGACGAACCATTAGTGTAGTCAAGTGCTCCTGCATGAGAGCTTCAAAATAAGACCTCATACGACACCATAGGACCACCAGGGGCTCACCTAGACTCCAACATGTCCACCCCGTATGGTTTTATACATACATTGGGCTTATATCCCAGTATATGGGTCTATATGAGCCTACCCAGGCCTCGGTGACTTTTTTCAAAAATTTCACCGATTCGCTCCGGGACACTTCCTATCGTGTTCTAAATGACGAGACTAAGAAAACAAATCCAAACAACCCTACCGCAAATGTATAGAAGTAGGTTTCCCAGTGGGACAAACATCGGTCCTATACCCCAGTATGGGCCTATATGGGTCTATATGGGTCTCGGTGACTTTTTTCAAAAATTTCACCGTTTCGCTCCGGGACACTTCCTATCGTGTTCTAAATGACGAGACTAAGAAAACAAATCCAAACAACCCTACCGCAAATGTCTAGAAGTAGGTTTCCCAGTGGGACAAACATCGGTGCTATACCCCAGTATGGGACTATATGGGTCTATATGGGTCTCGGTGACTTTTTTCAAAAGTTTCACCGTTTCGCTCCGGGACACTTCCTATCATGTTCTAAATGACCAGACTAAGAAAACGAGACCCCACAACCTATACCGCAAATGTCGAGAAGTAGATTTCCCAGGATGGTCCTATACCCCCCATACCCCATATAGGCATTTTGCGGATTTTTCGATAAAGTCCGTGTTCCGTATTTTTTCAGGAAAATTTTTGCATACACCCACCCTGGAACTAGGGGGAGATAACTCTATTGATAGGCAGTCCCCGTTAAGCCCGGCGACCTATATACCCCCCATACCCCATATAGGCATTTTCCAGGATTTTTCGATAAAGTCCGTGTTCCGTTTTTTTTTTTTTTCAGGAAAAATTTTATATGCACCCACCCATGACTGGATGCCCCTTCACATAGGCTTCACTTTGATACCTCACTCGACTCCATTGGTCCATTAGTGGCTCCCCTAGATCCCAAAACGTCTATTTCCATACTCTTTTCCCACAATTCTCTGTCTGCGCATGCGCAGAATGGTGACAACGCTCGAACCACTAGTCCAGTCAGATGCCCCTTCACGAATGCTTCACATTGATACCTCATATGACCCCATTGGACCATTAGTAGCTCCCCTAGCTCCAAAACGTCTATTTTCATACCCTTTGGCCACCGCGCATGCGCAGAATGCCGATATCTCAATCTCACACCCAGCCCATCAGATGCCCCTTCACGAATGCTTCACTTTGATACCTCATATGACCCCATTGGACCATTAGTGGCTCCCCTAGCTCCAAAACGTCTAGCGGGACCCATACAGGGTCCAGTTTTCGACACTAGGTGACCACATCCCGACGAAATGGCCAGTTTTCGACACCGGATGTGCCGCCATCTTGAACGTACGTGCCGCCATCTTGGATATGTCCCATAATGCACCGGGTCAAAATACTCGCTTCTGATTGGACGAGAGCTCTGTGACGGATTTGAAATACTCGCTTCTGATTGGACGAGAGCTCCGCATTGCGTCTGCGCATGCGCAGAATGATATTCCTACCGCACACCCAACCCACAAGATGCCCCTTCACGAATTCTTCACTTTGATACCTCACTCGACCCCATTGGTCCACTAGGGGCTCCCCTAGCTCCAAAACGTCTATTTCCATACACTTTGGCCACCGCGCATGCGCAGAATGCCGATAATTCAACCCCACACCCAGCCCATCAGATGGCCCTTCACGAATGCTTCACTTTGATACCTCACTCGAACCCATTGGTCCATTAGTGGCTCCCCTAGCTCCAAAACGTCTGTTTCCATACCCTTTGGCCACCGCGCATTCGCAGAATGCCGATATTTCAACCCCACACCCAGCCCATCAGATGCCCCTTCACGAATGCTTCACCGATTGACGCAGACCGGAAGTGACGTCATACATGACGTCACACTTCAGTACATGTCCTATCATGTTCACACTCCTGCATGTCATAAAAGACCGATTCTACCTTATTTGGAGGGTCCTCGAAAAGGAGGGTTCCCGATTGGCGCTCTTTTTCGGGTACCCCAAATAGTGACGTCATACATGACGTCACACTTCAGTACATGTCATATCATGTTCACACTCCTGCATGTCATAAAAGTAAATTCTACCTCATTTGGAGGGTTCCCGATTGCAGCTGTTTTTCGGGTACCCTGAAAATGCGACTCAATCGGTGTTTTATATACTACTACTATGATTGTCTTTTTGAATTTGGTGCTAATACTGTTATATGGAATAGGTCTTTGGATTATGGACGCGGATATTCTTTAATGGACGACGGCTGAATTATGAATCACGGACTAGACGCTTGTAATTTAGCGTGTGTCGTTAAATTAAGAATATTTGTTGCAAGCATGTGTTTGCTGTCTGGGCATTTTCGCATCCAAGTATATAATATCTTATCATCGTGTATTACTCTTCGTGTTTTACTCTTCCGATTGCATCTTCATTATTACTTTTTTGATCCCAGACTGGTTTATAAAATTGCCACCCATGATGGCAATGGAAGCCAGCAGACTGAACAAGAAGAGCGAACCATCAACACCTCGTATTCCAGGCCATGTGGTTTCACAATTAACTTCCAGAAGTTCCACTCTTAACAGTTCTTTTTCGTCAACGGAAAACGTTATATTGAATACAAAGTATTCCATCCTCGTTCGAGGTTCGAGTTGCTGGAACTTAATATTAGGAGCGCCGTCATTCCTTTTCCAATAGGAAAAAAGTCGAGATAAACGCGAGAGAGAACTCGAAAAAAACTTTGAAAGAGATGAGCATCTTTAAGTGCAGTACCGCCAATACAGAATGGAAATTTCGAATATAGGAAAAAATGCAGAACTAGAATCCTCTTTTTAAAATAGAAGTAACCATCATGCAATCCAAAATTAAATGGCACGACAATGGAGAGAACATTACTGCCTTTTTTCAAGATTAGAGAGAGAAAAAAAAGAAATTTTATTATCAAGAACATTTGGGAACTACCTGCAAACCATGGAAATATATATACACAAGACACCTTATGGAAAGAGTTACATTCTTCTATTCCGACTGCAGTTTCGAACTATATGTTCTTATCAAGGAATATAGTCTACACGGTTGACATATCAGTTTTCTTATATGTGTTGTAATTTTTACCTGTGTATGGCGAGATTCTGCTGGTGGACGTTTCGTCCCCGAGGCCCGCCCCCTGTACAGACCTTTGGTCTTTGATATTTGTCAAATGCTAGGCCTTTCCAAAATATGAATACATGTGCCACACTTTGTCTTCTTACATTTTGACACTGTAAGAAAACAAAGTGCCTAGCATTTCGCTAGGCCAAAATGGATACACTTTTAATGTAAACTTCAACATGTCATGTGTTTCTAAATTTGTTGTCTATTGCCTTGTTTGCCAGGGCTGTGAGAAACAATATATAGGTCAAAAAACGGACTTGAGATCAAGACTAACCGTACACAGACAACAAATTAATCATGCCGCCGAAATGGCAGCAATATTTTTTAGCATTGTTGGTCTCGGGGGATATACATGAGGGAGGCAACTGTTACTTCATAGGTGCTGGATGCGAAAGGGTCTTTCTTGCCTTCCCAAATTTTAACCCTACCTGGCCCGGGGGAGGGGGGGGCGAAATGGCCCCCCTACCAAACTTTCTGCGCTATCTCCGGAACGACAAAAAATAGAAAGCTGAAACTCCGTGACTTTATAGCTTATCATATTGGGGTCATTTTGAGCCTATTTGCATGACCACCCGAGATTAATTCAAGATGGCGGCCACGTGGGGTCACAGGAGGGTGATGTTTTTGTCATATTTCTTCAAAATTTCTGCTTTTCTGTGATGAAAAGTGGGCAGAAACTATTTTATTTCACATCACATTAACATTTACTAATTTATCATGCTGTTTTGCGGAGAAATTGCATAAATAAAAAATTCGGAAAATCTGACCGAAAAATCGACCAAAAAATGCTGTTTTGGAAAATAACGTCACTGTGACGTCATCAAAGCAGCCATCTTGGATTTTTTTACATTTTCTGGTAGAGCTTGACCCAAGGGTATAGTGTGGTAAGTTGCAGCCCCCTAGCTCAAAGGGTAAGAAAAATAATTTTAAAACCAAATTTTAAATTTGCCACCAGGTGTCGCCACCTGTAGGTGCTAGTGGGCGAAATGCAATCCCAAGGATCATCTCATGACATGGTGTATCAGCATACGAAATTTGGGAAGAATCTGAAAATAATAATAATAATAATTTTATTTCAGACTGATAGTCCATAGCATTACATAAAGAACAGTGAGAACAGGTAGAGGAAAAGGGGTTATTTCCCGGAAATTAGATGTTTATGCACAAGTGTGCGAAACACAATCTCAAGTGACATCTTATGGCATATGAATATCATATTGGAGAAGAATCCGATGAGCAGTTGTCAAATTATTGCCAGAAACAAATTTCAGATTTTTCCACCAGGTGTCGCCACCAGTACGCAGAAGCAGGTGAAATACAATCCCAAGGGACATATCATGGCATGGTATCTGCATACCAAATTGGAGAAAAATTTGATGAGCGAAATCAAATTTAGATTTGACACGAGGTGGTGCTTCCTGTAAGCACAAGTGGGCGAAATGCAATCCAAAGCGACATACCAGATTTAGGAAGAATCTGACGAGCGGTTCTCAAGTTATTACCCGGAAACAAATCTGGTATTTCGCCACCAGATGGCACCATCTGTAAGTAAAAGTGAGCGAAAGGCAATCGCACGCAACATCTCCTGGCATGATACATGCATGCTAAATTTGAGGAGATTCCGATGAACAGTTCTCAAGTTAATGGCTGAAAACAAATTTTGATTTTAACACCTGGACGAAATGCAATCTCAAGCGACATGTTAGGTCATGGTATTACCCGGAGACAAATTTGGGATTTTGCTACCGTATGGCGCCACCTGTAAGTGGAAGTGAGTGAAAGGCAATCCCATGCAACATCGCCTGGCATGGTACATGCATGCTAAATTTGAGAAGAATACGATGAGCATGCAGTTCTCAAGTTATTGGCCAAAAACAAATTTCAGATTTTAGGTGGCGTCACTTTCTGAGCAGAAGTGGA
Source organism: Hanleya hanleyi (assembly GCA_036873755.1). Classification (NCBI taxonomy): domain Eukaryota; kingdom Metazoa; phylum Mollusca; class Polyplacophora; order Lepidopleurida; family Hanleyidae; genus Hanleya; species Hanleya hanleyi. The sequence continues at coordinate 47,464 of JAVTVY010028828.1, forward strand.
TAACGCAATCCCAAGCAACATCGCATGGCAAGGTACAATGTATATGCATGCCTAATTTGGGAAGAATTTGATGAGCAGTTCTCAAGTTATTGCCCGGAAACCAAATTTCGAGCAACATTTCAAAGCGTTTCAAAGTTATTTATTGCAGCACAAAAGAACGGAAAGAACCATAGTGGCGCCACTTACAGGCAGATCTTTCTGAAACGCAATACCAATCAACATCTTGTCACAAGGAATGCATATGCCAAATATTGAAGAAACTAGATACAGTCGATCGAATACGATTGGAGGCATGCCTTTTGCATCTTTAGTAAAGGAAACATTCATTATTTGTGAAGAAAGTGAAAACGTGAAACTTAGGAAAAACATCATTAACATGGCCCCATAAGATGCCTTGAGGGTCGGTACCCACATACCAAATTTAAAAGAATCCATTAAGGTCCAACAGTTACTGTCCGGAAATGCAATTTTACCTTGGCCCTCAGGTATCGCCATGTGTAGGCAGATAGGCATAAAAAATAATCCCAACCGAGATCTTGAGGCAAGATCCCTTGACATTGGAAATAGAAAATGTTAACTTGACCTACAGGTGGCGCCACCTATAAGAAGATCGACAAGAAAAACAATACCAAGTGAAACCTTCAGGTAAGGTACATGTATACCAAACTTGGAAAGAATTCATTCAAGTATTAAAAAGTTATTGTCCCGAAACATAATTTTAAATTTGCCCCAAGGTGGCATCACCTATATATGGATCAGCATGAAAAACAATGCCAAACGAGAAATTGAGGCGAGGTACCTACACACCAAATTTGGAATGAATCGGTTCAGGTTTTCAAAAGTTATTGTCTGGAAACACTTAATTTAGTTTTCAGGTGGTCCCCCTATCAACATGAAAAACATTCTCAAGTCAGATCTTAGGCAAGGTACCACCACACCAAATTTGGAAAGAATCCTTAGGCCTTCCAAAAGTTATTGTCTTATTGTCTTTAACTTGACCCGAAGTGGCGCCACCCAGAAGCGGATTGGTACGAGAAACAATTCCAAGCAAGATCTATAGACCAGGGACATATTTACCAAATACAAAAACATGGCCCTGTGCCTGATAAATTGAAACCTTTTGGGGTTGCAATTATCCCAATATTGCAGGCAACACACAAATTTCAGCTTCTGCCAAGATATATTGGAGATATATATGCTCAAACACAATATATGAGTGTCGGGCGAGGGCTAGTTTGGGAGATAGAGGGTGCGGCTCGGTGCCCTGGTGATGGGGACATGCTCTTCTTGAGGGTAGTGGTAGGTGTGCTGACATGAAAGCCATAGATCGCTCCCTGTACATGAAACAACCACACTGACAACTGCATGCCATCATCTGTCAGTCCGAAAAACCACAAGGTGGAATTCAATTCAATTCAGGAAATTGATCATATGCACAGTGTGCACCCAAACTTTAGGAACTCAGTTGTAATTAATATAGTAAGTTACACGTTTGGACACAAATGGTTCCTGCAGAAGCTTTAGGGTAAATCATATGATGCGAGATACAATTATTTGATAGTAAAATTGAAGGAAATGAGGGGTAACGACATAATTCATATTGTTACGTTACGCGATGATTGACAGCATTATATAATAACGCGCCGTCATGTGAAAGGTGTCCGTTTGTGGCCTATATTAAGGAAGTGTGTTGTACTTCTTGCGCAGCATTGAATATATTCAAATTAAACAGTTGATGTTTGTTCACTGCAAGATATCCGATTCTCCTTTCTTCCCCTTTTACCTAATATTTTGTGGTCCGGTTTCTTTGATACGAGATGTTCCTAGTATTACAAGGACTTCAAGGAAATGGAGACTCTTTAACTGAAATCTTTCGAGCTGTTGGCCTATATTCAAGTAGTATCGCTATATAAAATCAGAATCGCATAATTCCTCACATTTGTATGGCATTCTCTTGCATTATGTCATTCATTAATTCCCGATACATACACTGTAAATTTGGTGTTTAGATCCTAAACACAAATTTTGTCCATAGTTTTTGACACGTTTAATTTCCAACATATTTAGAAATATTGTGCTTAGGCCTTAAACACATAGCTAAACATGTTTAGAAAGTTTGTATTTAGAGCCTAAACACAAGCTAAACATGTTTAGTAATATTGTGTTTAGACCCTAAACACAACGCTAACATGTTTAGGATTATTGTGTTTAGATCCTAAACACAAAGCTAAACATGTTTAGGAATATTGTGTTTAGACCATAAACACAAAGCTAAACATGCTTAGAAATATTGTGCTTAGAGCCTAAACACATAGGTAAACATGTTTAGGAAGATTGTGATTAGACCCTAATCACAAAGCTGAACATGTTTAGGAATATTGTGTTTAGAATCTAGACACAAAGCTAAACATAACCCTAAACAGAAAACTAGACACAAAATTTGTCCGCTTTTTTTAACATGTTTAAATGCACACATGTTTTTTTAAATTCATTACATGCCATGGATTTAAACACAAATTTTGTGTCCCGTCTGTGAACATGTTTCAGTACAAAAATATTCTCCCTGCTGGTTTGCTGTGTAATACACTCGGACTCAAGAATTGTAGGTCGGAAGTGAACTGGCCTTCATTCTGATGTCAACGGTGGTATATTCCCAATATGCCTTTCGATGCCTGCTGATATGTGATATCCAAACACCATAGAATTCACAAATCAGATGATGAACATCCAGGAACAGCAAAACACAAATTGATGGAAAGAAAATAGCTGCAATCTGATGAATTCACAATTTTGCATGGACTACAAGTTGTAAGATATAGGTGCTGTTGCTTATTCCTAGATATTCACAATCCTCAATGAAAAAATCTAACAATAAATGAAGGGAATAATAGTAAAGTTCTCAGTTAGTTGAATTTTATTGTCAATTAGTGCACTGCTACCATGATCATCACACCCGCGCCACTCATTCATCGTACCAAGAACGGAAGCTCAAGTGATCCCAAGATATGCCCATGAACAAACATAGTGAGCTAGCAATGTGGTTACTCCTCAGATGGAAAAAGTGGCCACACAACAGGAAAATGCATGTCGTTTCCGCGGTGTCAGAATGCCCCCGAAATCATGGAATGCACATGGGCAAAAATTATGTACTTTCAAAGTACTGAATAAATCTATATAGACACTGTACCTTCATTCAAGAATTGTATTGGGTTCCAAGTTCTATAAGGAAAGTTCCAAGCGATTTCAGATGTATGTTGTAGCCAAAAATTCAACAAAAGCTAATACTTCATTTAAACTTAGGACATGTAGGAGCAAGAGCTGCATGGCACTCGTGATTTCACTTCCAGCTGATATTTCCAACACTGAAACTGTTGTTGCCAGTTCAGACATCTGTGAGGGTGATCAATATCAACGGACTCTGGCTCCTTAGACTCTTCGTATTGAAGTCCCACTTGACTCTTTCAGCTGTGAAATAACAGAGAAGCAACGTTAATGAAAATCCGAGTGACAGAAGTCCCCAAAGATTGACAATTGTGATTTGACCCCAGGATGTGAATGGGTATGAATGGTGGCGCCCCGGTGGTCAGACTGTCATAAATCAAAGTACTTAAAGTACTGATGTCGGGTTTACTTGCATCAGAGGGGTTTATTAGTCCCATATTTGTGATCATTTAAGGGAGGAAAGGTGGTGTTCGCTTTATAAGGAATCTTCCTCAAGCTGTTCGGTTTATAGGGCCAAACTTTCACTTTTATCAAAATGATAAGAAATGGACCATTTTGTACAGCCTATGCATGCTGAATTACAAGACACGAAATAATGAAGGGCTGCAGATGCACGAAAACGGATTTATGGCGCACCATAGGTTCATTGGCTTATTTTCGTATTTTTATGCACTTTTCGGTGCAGATTTTCTTTTTGTTACAAAAATAGGACACCTTTATCCAAAACCAATTTGAGCAACAAATAATTCTGAAATATTCAGTCTAAATAAGCTGTGTGTATCAAAAATGCATTGAAGACGATTCCCTATATCTAAAGCTAACACCACCTTTGTGATCTTACAACAAAAGTTCCACGGATCGGTTGTCGATGGACCATGAAGAATGGCGTGACCGCAATATAGAAGGTTTTTGTGGATACATCTCTATAGGATGTGTATGCACATTTTTATCTAGAGCATAAAACTTCGACTTTTGTAAAATGTGGATACGCATCCTATATAAGAGATGTATCCACATTGTATCCACATTTATATAATTTCCATACTTATTTAATCTGTGAGAAAATGAATCTACTAAAAGTACATCCAGACAAGAAAATCTTCAGACGTCGCAATCTCCGACAAGTTCAGAAAATTCGCTATTCTCCTACTCCACGATCATTTTTCTAACATCTCTTGACTATAAAACAAGATACTGTCATACTCATAGTGTTATTTTAAATGCTAAATAATCACGGTTTTACAGAAATGCCTTTAAATTCATATGGATTGGAAAGAAAAACTATAAATCTAGAAAACGAGCCGATCTTATTTAGTTTCATTGAATTCGTATGTCGTGTAAAAAGTTTACTGATTGGTTGAATAACGTGTGGGCGGAGCCAATATGTACTGTTCAGCCAATCAAATTCACGATTACTTGTACTCTGGGAAATTCAGACTTGGGATGAAAGTTCAGCGTTGACGGGATCGAAATATCGTATCTCTTTCTCATCCATACCAGCAAAAGGAAAACACCCCAGGTTTTTATTCTTTGTAACCATAATCAGATATGTAAAAGAGTTTTGTGCAAAAGTGCCAGTCGTTCCTATTTCGTTTTGTTGAAGAAGATCGACGGAGAAGACACGTCAGACACTTGAAAAAATAACGAAATCTGTCCCAAAAACTTTCGCCAAAATTTCTGCCAGAGTTTTGTCGCAATTTTATTCAGTTCTCATGCTGATAATTGATCAAGTAAGGTGGAAGTAAAAATGTGGATACATCACCAAAAAATCATGTGTATCCACAATCTGGAAATTTATTGTTTTCGGTGATTTTAAAATGTGGATACGCATACATAATTTGTATCCACAAAAACTCGCTACGTGGTTACGCCTGGAGAATGACTACGGCGCACCCTTCCCGCCGTAACAAATGATACCGGATAAAATAGATTGGAAAGGCAAATTTTAAAGGAAATTGTAAAGATAAAATTTACTGCGATAATGTACGTTCACGTTCAATGCACAAGCTACCGTGCATTGCACATGTGTATATGACTGTCAGACAGAAGTACGGTATTTTTTATGAATGCTGTAAGGGGCATCAAATGAGAACAGTCTCCGGGCAGGAGATCAAAACTACACATGTGCAGAAGAAAAAAGAAAAACTGAAGAGTGATACTAATGTAGGGTTTACCCTTGGTAAACCCGACAAAAGCCATTCCAACTGACTTGTAGTGACCCCCCCACCACCACTCCGCCCCAAACACATGAGCATTTTGGGATAGAACCAAATTTCAGAAAACTCTGATACCGGTATGTTTTGTTTTTTTTAATTTATGATTAAGACAGACCCCAATATCAGTGTAGTCCGTTCCGGCCTCTCAGTCTGAATGTTATCCTGACACAGGGACCCCAGCCTTTGATCTATCCTCTTAAAACTAAGTCCACATTAGCAAGCAACAAGTTACAATTTTCAAGCTGACCCGGACCAGGAGTCGAAATATTAAAACTAATTTAACAGTCACACGAGACAGCAGATCAAAAAGTGTACCCGTCACCTTTAACAATTACCTGAACAAGTGGTCGTTGAAATTGGCGAATACATGTAATTCATAATTAACGACAAAGCGCCTACATGTTACCAATAAATTAATGACACCTTGTTTCCATGCATTAATTTGCAGCTGTTTGAATGAATTTTGTCAAAGATATATTTTGAACACCATAATGAAAATAAAGTAAATTATTGGCTACCTGTCACTGGAGACAGGTATTTTACTTGTCTACCCATCTTTTTATAAAATTACCAGGGGAGGCAGACATGTGTAAATTTCGACTCCTGCGGAATGAGGTTGAACCCAGAACACATGGCTTGTAGGGCAGATGTTCTTATTCATTAGGCCATCACAATTTACCAGATTTACAGTTAACAACAGAATACAGTAATCCTACAAGGGTAGCACACCGGTTCTTGTCGAATCACCGAAGTTAAGCATTGTTAAGCTCGGTCAATACTTGGACAGGAGACCGGGTGCTGTACTGATCAGTGTCCAGGGTAATTATAGGAACTGTGAGCACTCTCGTGTTATGGTACATGTAGGCACCGTCGTGATATGACTGAAACAAGGTTGAAAACGACGCTAATCCCTACTACTCACTCACCCACTCCTACAAGGGTACCTAATTTAAATTACACTATAAGGCAATCACAGATTTTCTCAACTGGAGAAATGGCATATGAAATGCACTCAATGATCCAGAGAAATGCTTCTCAACAGAGAATAGATGAAGTGACCTTTTCTATAGAAATGATTTAGGTCATAGTACTGCAGGGGACAAAGCTGAATGTCTGCTATCTTCTGACGAGCTCTTTTCTGCCCACAATTAGGCTTTTTTCTTTAAATTTGGTACCAATTCATACTATGCAATGCATACTTGGAAGTGATTGTCTGTTTTTCTTGATATTGAAAGAAAAAGCATGGTTTGACAATCAACAACTTTCTCAGGTGGAGTTAAGAGTTTCATGGTTCTTACAGCTGCATGGGCAAGCTATACAAAGAACTGCAAGGTGTGCGGATTGTGATATGGTCTTTAAGCATCCCAGTCAATTGAGACGTCACCGAAATGTCATACACGGATCACGCTCGCCACTCTCGAGACCGGATATTTTAGTTTCTATGGGAATGCATCTGAGAATAGAAGAACCCATGGAGGTCGATTTGCCGCCGCAAATTGAAGAGCCGAAGGAGATTGATCTCAGTGTTGAATGAGAGAAGTAAGAGCTTCGAGCTTCAGTATCATGGATTGCCCAAAGACGTTTAGGTTACACTGAACAAAGATTAAACTTTCTGAAATGATGGCTTCTGATTGGTCGATAGGACGGTCACCTTGCCTCTAACTATAAATACGGAAACATGCATGTTAGATGTACATTTCTCACAACCTGTACCAGACCCGATCAAATGGAAAAGCCAGCCAATTCCCAGGCAGATGAGCAATCGTTGAAAATTGACGAAAAGATGCCGGTTCCCGCTCGACTCCGCAAAAGAGTTACCAAAAGATACCCGGCCATAACTATGGAAATGATTGATGATTTCTTCAGTGTGGGTTACAGCTCAACCAGGGGAGAGCCCGGAGATCTCTACTACCATCGCCAGCGACGCCTGACCCGCCTTGAAGGTGTACCCTTGACCTTGACGCCCGGTGGTGGTGGTTGTGGGTGGTGGTAATAGTGGTGTGTAGTGGTGGTGGTGGTGTGTAGTGGAGGTGGTGTGCTAGTGTGTGGTGGTGGCAATAGTGGTGTGTGGTGGTGGTGGTGGTGGTTGTGGTGATGGCGTTGACGGTCGTCAACGCCCGGTGGTGGTGGTGGTGGTAGTGGTGGTGATGGTGTGTGGTGGTGGTGGTGGTGGGCGGTGGTGGTGTATTGTGGTGGTGGTGTGGTGGTGGGGGTGTGTGGTGGTAGTTTACGGTGGTGTATTGTGGTGGTGGTGGTGGGTGGTGATGGTGGTGTGTGGTGGTGGTGTCTGTACATATACACCTCACACGATGCATTCGGACCAAGGATGGTCCATTTCTACCCCAAACACTTTCCTTCACACCCCAAAATGGCCACTTTGGCTAATATTCCTACTGATGACGTCACAGATGCTGTGGACATCCCTCAAATCGGGGTCTGCACCCCGAAGGCTACAAGATGACACCTCCCACGACGCATTCGGACCAACGGTGGTCCATCTCTACCCCAAATACCTTCCTTCACTGCCCCAAAATGCCAGCTTTCGCTACTACTCGTACTGATGACGTCACCAATGACGTCACAGATGACGCGAACATCCCTCAAATCGGGGTCTGCACCCCGAAGGCTACAAGATGACACCTCCCACGACACAATCGGACCAAGGATGGTCCCTCTCTACCCCAAATACCTTCCTGCACTTTCCTAAAATGCCCACTTTCGCTACTACTCGTACTGATGACGTCACAGATAACGGGAACATCCCTCAAATGGGGCTGTACACCCCGAGAGCTACAAGATAACACCTCCCACGACACAATCGGGCCAAGGATGGTCCCTCTCTACCCCAAACACACCTCCACGCAGCCCCAAAATGGCCACTTTACTTACTACACCCAACTGCGCATGCACAGGTTGACGCGACTTGCACTAAAAAACACCCCAGTCTGACTCTACCCCACACAAGCTTCACTTTGACACCTCCTACGACCCATTTGACCCATAGTGGTTCATCTCTACCCCAAACACACCCCCACATATCCCCCAACATGCCTGCTTTCTATACTACGACCAGACTGCGCATGCTCAGAATATTGAAAGCGGACGAACCATTAGTCCAGTCGGATGCTCCTCCCCGAGAGCTTCAAAAATAAGACCTCATACGACACCATAGGATCATTAGGGGCTCACCTAGACCCCAAAACGTCCACCCAGTATGGATCTATACACCCATAGCCAGTATGGGTCTATATTGTAACGGGATAGATTTACCTGCTGTATTATTATTGTTGTGCAGCTGTATTATGATGTGACCAATTGTCGACGCACATGTTATTTTGGCGGGTCACCACTTCGGGAACTTCAATGATGTATTTTAGTCTTCACAGTTGTTACCAAGATCAGCTATTATTACCTTTATGACACTCCGGTGCCTAGTAAATATCGGCAAACTATTGTTGTTATTTAAATACTCTTTTTATACTGTGAAACGATCATTTTACCGACTTGTCGACCCTCGATTGTAGCGAAGGCGGCCATGTTGTTTCAGTACATTTTTCTCCGACAGAGGGCGTGTCATTTTAACATGTAATTTGATACGATTATCTTCCCTTAGTTCTGGAACAATGTCATAGTTCATTTTTATCGGCATATAAAAGGCTCTGAATGGCTAGAATCCTCAAGACTCTTGCTGGGACCTTCGCAGAGTACATTTTCGGAACGCCAACCAAATTACCAAAATTATCTTAGTTACCATGACCCAAGCGCTTGTAAACACCAGGATAGGCATGGTAAGCATTGGTATATATCTCTAAATTACTTTTCTACCTGGAAAAATAATTATTTTCATTATTTTCCATATTCTGGACCACTCTGGAGGCTCATCCAAAATTTCCACCAAGCCGGTGTTCCACCAAAGTTGTAACTTGGAATCACCGGTTTGGTGTTCTTACCAAATATTTATCTTGAGACATTTCAAGTTAATTCAGTGCCTTGTTGTTATTAATTAGCAACATTTTACCAGGAGTTTGCCTTATTCCAAATAAGAGGTTTTCCACCAATTGGTGAATTACACCAAATTGGTGAATTCCACCAATTACTTATATCACACCAATTCGGATTTGTATTGGTAACACTGTGGATATATATATACATTTGTTGGTACATAAAGTATCTTGAACTTTACTCAAACTCTTTGTGTCTTTCCTTGTGTTCCACTGAGTTGCATGCTGTTCACCTGGTTCAGGTTAACCACTTACCCGCTGCAGTAACGCAAATCAAATACAAATATACCGCTCAACCAAACGTTACATTGGTGGCAGCAGTGTTTCTGGTGAACAGTAATTTTGTCCAACTCGGAGAGTGGAACTTTGGAAGACGGAGGAAAAATATCAGAAATCCAGGAATATTTCTGAAACTTTCAGGATGGATGATTCAAATATTGTAACCTTTAAACAAGGCACATTTGGTGAACTGGATGATGGAACAGCCTCCAGAATGCAGGAAGAAAGTATTTTAAGTCAATCTGGATCCAGAGAAAGGACATTTGACTTTGAAAAACAACTCGGCGATTTTCAAATATCTCTGCAAATGGAAATGAGAAACCAACTCAAAAGTTTTTATGAGGAGACCTCTAAAACTTTATTAACGACTCTACAAAATCAAATGTCATCAATGAAAGATGGAATATATAAGGAATTGTCAAATTTGGAAAATAGAATTGCTCTCAAGGACGATAACAGACATGAACAAAAGACGAGGACAAAATCATCTGACAATAGTATGTCTTTAATGACAGATCTTGACAAAGATGACATTGGTTCAGGAATTTCTCCTAGGGGTATGGAGCAGCATAAGCCTGCATCTTCACAGGGTGTTGATTTCCAAACCCGAAGAGCTGATATTGGGTGGGGGCCATCAGTTAGACAAAATGCACAATTAGCTGCAGCTGGTGATATGACCTCATACTCTGTATACCAGTCTTCTACTCCTAAAGACATGTTGAGTTCATTAGCGGATAAGGAACATGATACAGGACACCAGTGGGGATCTGTCTTGTCTGGAAATAGAAATCAAAATGAACATGGAGAAAAGAGACATAGTCATGGAGTTCAGATCAGATCTGGAACTAGCATATCAAATATAGAGAGTTTTGATCATTCTAATTTCAATAACAGAGGGCAGGATAATTTTGTGGAAACTAGAGAGAATAATTTCCCACATCCACAAGTGCATGTTAATAACAGGGGAATGTCTGACCCAGTTAGAGCTAGACACCAAAGCCCAGGGAGGTGGGAAGGAGACTGGAACTCAGATTTACCATATAACAATGGATTACCTCCCCTGAATGGATTATCTTTTCCTAGACCACAAACTTTTGAAAATGCTACCAATGCTAGAGGAAATACACAACCCAGACTGAGACCACAATCATTTGATGGATCTGAAGACTTTGAAGATTATTTAAACCAATTTGAGATCTTAGCAGAGATCAATAATTGGGATCTTCAGACAAAGGCACTATTTTTAGCAGGAAGTTTGAAAGGACAAGCAAGAGCTGTCCTGAGTGACTTTAGTATACCGGAAAGGAGGAACTTTCACCGCTTAGTCAGTGGTTTGACTACCAGATTTGGAACAATTAACAGAGCTGGAATGTTTAGAGCTCAGTTACAAACTAGGATAAAAGGAAAGGATGAGTCTGTTCCTGAACTGGCTCAGTCTATAAAGAAACTTACACGCCAGGCCTACCCGGAAGCAAATAGAGTGTTAATGGATGTTCTGCCGACAGATCATTTTATTGACGCACTGCCGGATGCAGACATGAGACTTCGATTACGTGAGGCACAGCCCAAAACTATTATTGAGGCGGAAACCTTAGCTGTCAGACTTGAGACACATAGGTTAGCAGATAGGCATAGAGGTCGATCAGTACGCTTAGTTGATCGGACCATGGTGCAACCAAATCTATCAGAACAGAATGAAGTTTCTGGACTGAAGACCAGTGTAGAGAAACTATATTTAGCTATTGAGAATATGCAAACTGGATTCAGTAAAGGGATGGATTCCATGGTGAAGGAAATGAAAACCATGAGATTCCAGAATAAGCCAAATGGTACCCAAAATGGTAACCATAGTAACCAGAATGATTATCAAAGACAGAACAGCAATTATAACAGGCATGGAAACTACAGGGGGAATGGAAACTATGGTTCAAACATGTAAAGGAATAGACCCCAATTTCAAAGGGAAAGAGATTCTCAAAACCAGAGTAATAATTACTCTCAATCTGGAAACACTAGTTCTGGACAGGAAAACTCACACTTGCCGAGTCAGGGGGCCAGGGCCAGGCAAGTGATGGAAGGCCCACAGTAGTATTGATCAATAATCTATCACCAAGTGACGAGGGACTATTTGTTGCTGCAAATGTGCAAAACAAATCTTTAGCGATGTTGGTGGACACAGGTGCTAACATTACCATTTTAAGGAAGGATTTTCTAGACAATCTTCCACCCTCATCTAGACCCTTGGTGAACCAAGTTGACACTACATTGATAACCGCCACTGGGGAAGTTGCCTCATTTTACGGTAAATTAACCGTAAACATTAGACTAGGAAGTTTTGAAGTTGAACATGAAGTGTTATTAGCCAACATTGAAAATGATGGAATCTTGGGATTGGACTTTATGGAGAAATATAACTGTGAAGTTAGGATTAGCTCTGGAAAAATGGTAGTGGGAAATACAGAAGTACATGTACCATGTTATCGCAATGTACAGGAAATAAGGCCCAAGTGTTGCAGAATTGCAGTTATGGAAAACACAGTGGTGCCACCTGGGACTGGAGTAATAGTTTCTGGGAAACCTGTCGATAATTTCTATGGTTTTAAGGAGTGTATTGTGGAGCCCACAGAGCAATTCCTTGAGAAAAAGGGGATGTTAATTGCCAAGGCAATAGTTGATCCTAGAAGTGGAGTGATTCCATTGAGAATCATGAATCCTGGGGATACCTGTCAGACTATCTATAAGAACACTATTACAGCTGTCTGTGAACCAGCTGAAGAAATCAGTGTAGAGATAGCTGAAACCTATTCTGTATCAAAATGTCAAGTTGGCAACAAATCAACTTCTAAAGTCCCTAGTCATTTGGAGGATTTATTGGAAAGGAGTTCTGCAAATCTGTCAGAACCTCAAAAACAACAATTGGTTGATCTTTTGGTGGAATTTAAGGATACATTCTCAAAGGATGGGAATGATATTGGTCGCACACATCTAGTGGAACATGAGATAAATGTTGGAGATGCAAGGCCAATAAAACAAAATCCTAGGCGAGTTCCCATAGCTCTAAGGGATGAGGCTGATAAGGAAGTTCAGATGATATTAGAGAAAGGAATAATAGAACCTTCCTATAGTCCCTGGGCATCTCCAGCAGTGCTCGTTAGGAAGAAAACGGGAGAAATTCGATATTGCGTGGACTATCGACGTCTAAATGATGTCACAGTAAAAGATGCACATCCTTTGCCAGTAATTACAGATACCATAGAGACCTTAAGTGGATCAAATTGGTTCAGTACTTTGGATTTGAAATCAGGATATTGGCAAGTTGGTATGGCCGAAAAGGATAAAGCTAAAACCGCATTTTGTACGGGGACAGGATTCTACCAATTCTCTGGCATGAGTTTTGGTGTAGCAAATGCTCTTGCTACTTTTGAGCGTCTTATGGAGAGGATTTTCTCTGGTCTCAATTTCAAGACTTGTCTGATATATTTAGATGACATTATTGTGTTTGGAGATTCATTCCAGCAGGAAATGGCAAACTTAAGAGAAGTTTTCCAAAGACTGAAAGAAGCTAATCTTAACTGTTATGCTTAGTTGTTTTGTATGATGTACGAGGAGAAATGCTGACTTTTTTTTTTTAAATCCGGATTTCATGAACAAAAATATTATTTAATTTCGTTTGCTGGTGACTGGCATAACATATCAATGTATCCCAACTTGTTTAGTCAATGCTATTCGACCGCATTTTATAGCAAAATCGACGATGTTGTCAGCGTAAATAAAATTTATTTGAAGAGACTACAGTATTTTGGTAGGATTGCGGTCGAAAATGGCGAATTATGAGGAATTACAGCGGAAAATCTTGGTTTTTCAGCTGCCTTTCTCCTTGGTGTTTTCCGACTTTTCGTCCGCCATTTCGGCCGTATGACGTCTCATTGGAAAGGGAATTCCTTGTAGTTTCTGATTGAAGGCGTGATTTAACCGATGGCCAATCAAACAGACGATAACATCGAAAAACTGCAAGGGGTGTTTTCTCGTTTCTCTAGTAACGGTAACAGCCGATCCTATATCGGTTACCTTGATTGGACAAGTGTGGTAACGTGACCTACATCGAAGCGCTCATTGGCCAGAGCCCTTCAACTGGGTCAAGCTGATCTGAGGGAAACGCCATTTTTATCTCATCGCGACGAAATTACGTGGCGCAGAAGCTCGACAGAAATTTGAAAATAAAGTTTGTTTTAGCGGATTTCATCGAAACCCGCACTTTGGAAATATAAACTGAGCTTCTGTACTTCAACTATACCAAAGAATCATATATTTTGAAGGGGTTTCCTGTGAGTATTTTATATTTTCTGGGCGGCTTCTCGACAACGTTTTATGGAAATCTCCGTTGGTGTTTTTTTATTTTTCAATTTTATTTCTTCCTCCAGACTTCGTTATTCTGAAACAGAATATCAAGTTTACATCCAAGAAATCAAATCAGGCTTAGCTAACAATATATGTATGGTTTTTATCGAGTTTCATGCTTGGTAAATTTGAAAAAAGCGATTCCAGAATGGTACCTCGCTGTACTCGCATTGACAGAAGCAAAGACAAGCCAGTATTGCGGCTCGTCGCATTTTTCGTATAGAAAGACGAGAGCCGTTTGAACGGCTCGCCGCAGCGTAACAGTTAAACTCAGTCCCAAAAAGTGCAATTTATTTCAGAAAGAAGTAAATTATCTAGGACATGTAGTGAGTGACCAAGGGGTAGCCACTGACCCAGAAAAGATAAAGGCAGTAAGTGAATGGCCAGTTCCCAGGAATGTGAAAGATATTCGTAGTTTCCTAGGCCTTTGTTCCTATTATAGACGGTACATAAAAGGATTTGCAAACATAGCTAGACCTCTTCACCAGTTGATGGAAACTGGTCGACCTTTTAATTGGACTGAAGCTCGAGACGAAGCTTTCAATAAATTGAAGAAGGAGTTGACTTCAGCACCAATTTTGGCATACCCAAATCCACAAGGGAAATTTGTGCTTGACACAGATGCTAGCAATTTTGCGATAGGTGGCGTTCTTTCCCAGGTTCAGGATGGTGTAGAGAGAGTGATTGGATACTTTAGTAAGTCTTTGGGCAAAACGGAACGACAATACTGCGTTACTAGGAGGGAACTACTAGCTGTTGTCTTGTCGGTGAAACAATTTCACCACTATCTTTATGGTAGACCTTTCTTGGTCAGAACAGATCATGGAGCACTTAGGTGGTTATTGAACTTTAAGAAGCCAGAAGGTCAAATTGCTAGATGGCTAGAATTGTTGTCTACTTATGATATGGGCATAGAATATGAGGCGCCGTTTGTCACTTTCTGATTTAATCTATCGATTTATAAATTTTTTGGTATTTATCAGTCAAATATAAACATGGAGGTAAAATAATCACTGAGTTGAGTAAAATTTAAATCCTATATCGGCGAAAATAATGCGCGAAACATTTATAAATATCTATTTTAGATTTTTAGATATATATATCTTAGCTATGTTACTTTTTTGGATATAAATTTCTTCAATATATATATATATATCCTCGATCAACGATCTCGTATTTATATATCCGACGTAACGTATCTTGCTGATATATAAATATTTGGTAATGTGTTTTTGGACATATATATATCCTGTCATCGCCAAAGTTCTGATATATAAATCCTGAATTGAGAAAGTAGTGGATATGTATATCCGAAGAAGATATGCTAATGAGTAACTGGTGACGTCGCCGGTTTTGCTGTGGTTTTAGAAATGACAAGGGCTCATGGACTTTAACATGCCCATTTGTCCAAATTTATGGCTCACTGACAGGAAGTTTATGTTTATCCACTGTGGGAATTGTTTGTACAAAATCCTGATGGTCATATAGATAGAGTGGAAATGGGTCTTCCATCTCCAGGTTAGTTATCATCAAAGGCGGTGTGGCATTTGCAGTAAATCCTCTAATAATTCAACCAAAAAAGGTGAAACGTCTCACAATATATCAGGAGGTGATAACATTTATTAGAACAGCAAGTTGACACAATTCTGCAGATAAACAATTATTATTGCAATGATTCTAAAGGATAGTCACATTTATTAAACATTTGAATTTTGTTCACGAAATCGAGGGTTATTGTATTTGGTGATTGGATTGTTGTAGGATTTTACCGGTCCTATAGCTACTCTCCTTTTGTCGTTATATTAAAAACAAATGCTACTAAATTATATGAGAAAGCCTTCAATTTTGTTGTTGCGGAGAATGACGACCCGTGGTGCAAGAGGGGCTGACATCTTGGAAATTAGTCACAGAAAGGACCTTGTAGTCTTTACATGGGTATAACTGGCCCCAGGTCAGGTGCAATGCAGAAGTACTAAAAATGAAATACTTCAACACAAAGAATTGTTTAATTGGCATGAAGTACCATATTATACTGTATACTCAGAAGTGTTTCAAGGCACTGAATCTCATCATTCTCGAATAACACGGCCGTAAAGTAGTGCCTTTGTGCAAAATAGTTGATTCTGAAGTGAAAAAAATTCCTATTGTTTCCTGTAAACACATGAAGATAAACGATAACCAGAACCAGATTTAGTCTACAACTACATATTGGAACAGCGAGTATGCTGTATCAAGCTGGTTCTGGTTATCGTTTATTTTCATATGTTTATGGAAAGAAATATGAGGTGTTTTCGCCTCAAAATTGGCCATTCTGCACGAATGCACTACTTCACGGTCCTGTTATTCGAGAATGACGAGACTCAGTGCCTTAAAACTTTTCTGAGTATACAACATAATATTGTACTTCATGCCAACCGAAGAATTTCTTGTGTAATGTAATATTTTATATTTGGCACTTCTACTGCACCAGTTCTGGGGCCATTTACCCATCTAAACATGAGTGGTCCTTTCCGAATTTACCGGAAATGAAAACGAAAAGCAAGAATATTTTTATTTCTTTAAAAAATTAGACAGCATGATTATATGCCTTGAGTCGAATCGTTCTGACTTCGCCCACTTATATTAAAATATCATTGGATTAAACTTGTTGACTGCATAAACTCCATGATGGGCGTATAAGAACTGCCTAAAGAAATTTGCTCTTTAACATCGCTAGATGGTTCACAAATTAGTGCGTGTTTACAACACTGTGAGACTGAGGAATGACTGTGCAGGGTTCGCCCACCTACGGCACGTGCCAGTGCAGTAAAGATAAGACTTAAAGATAGCGTGTGGGTTTGGGTGACATCAGCGGTTTTCGGGTAAAACGTCTCGAAGCTCATTAGCATGTTTAAATTGGATATATATATCCGATGCTTTCTCAGTTCAGGATTTATATATCAGAACTTTGTCGATGACAGTATATATATATATCCAAAAACACATTTTGAAATATTTATATATCAGCAAGATACATGACGTCTGATTTATAAATATGAGATGGTTGATCGAGGATATATATATATACTGAAGAAATTTATATCCAATAAATAACAGAACTAGATATATATATTCAGCAATCTAAAATAAGTATTTATAAATCTTCCATGCATTATTTTCGCTGATATAGGATTTAAATTTTACCAAACCCAGTGTTGATTTCACCTCCATGTTTAACATATTTAGATATCTGGCTGATAAATACCGGATATTTATAAATAACTAGATTAAATCAGAAAGTGACAAACGGCGCCTCATAATAGAATACAGGGCAGGGCGAATCCACAGTATTGCTGATGGACTGTCTCGTAGGCCTTGCTATGATCAAGATTGTAGACATTGTGAAAGGAAGGAGCAACTACATGAATTTGAAATGGAGAGTAAAACCATACAGGAAACTAGAACCACCACAGGAAGACTCAAAGCACAGCCTGTTGCATGTAGGCCGGCTAAGAAAAAGCCAAATAAAACTATTGTCAGGGAAACTGCTAATGGGGAACCCTCAGGATCTGTCAGTGACATTCCAGTAGGAGTTATCTCCCCTGAACTGATACAGAAATCTCAAAAGGAAGATTCCACTATCAGTAGTATAATAAAATGGAAGGATCTCGGGAAAAGACCGGAGTGGTCTGAGATTTCCCGCTTAGGAGTTACCTTCAAATACTACTGGGCTAGATGGGATACTTTGCTTCTTAGGGATGGGATTTTGTACAGGAAATGGGAGAATGACAGGGGAACAGAGTTCACCTATCATATAGTTTTGCCCAAGGCCCTCAAGAATGTAGTTTTGGAACATCTACACAATGAGCCCACATCTGGTCATTTAGGAATAAATAAAACACTGGGGAAAATCAAAGCTAGATTTTTCTGGTATGGGATGACTAAAGATGTAGAGCATTGGTGCAAGTCGTGCGACATTTGTGCTGCACGCAAACGCCCCCAACACAAACCTAAGGCACCCATGAAGAAATATAATGTAGGAGCAACGATGGAAAGGATTTCGTTGGACGTCATGGGGCCTCTTCCTGTGACGCAAGCAGGAAATAGATACCTATTGGTGATAGGTGACTATTTCACAAAATGGATGGAAGCAATTCCAATTCCTGATCAAGAGGCTACAACCATAGCTTCGAAGTTAGTGGAAAGGGTAATTTCTGTTTTTGGTGTTCCTCACCAGATACATTCCGATCAGGGTTCAAATTTTGAATCTCGTGTGTTTCGGCAAGTGTGTCAGTTAATGGGAGGTAATAAAACACGAACTACACCCCTAAGGCCACAATCTGATGGTATGGTTGAACGGATGAATCAGACCATTGAAATTATGCTTGCATCATATGTCGCAGGGCATCAGAAGAACTGGGATGAATACGTACCTTTGGTTATGATGTCATATAGGTCCTCAATACATGAGACTACTGGTGTCACGCCATGTGCCATGATGTTGGGTAGAGAAATTAAACTCCCCATAGACTTACTTCTGGGTTCTCCTTCTGAGGATGAGAAGGAAGAATTAGTCACAGATTATGCATATGACTTAGCCAATAAAATGGAAGAAGTTCATGAAACTGCTAGACAGAAAATGAACTTGGCTAGTGACAGGATGAAAAGAAACTATGATGTTGGAATCCATCATCAGCTCTATAATGCTGGTGATATTGTATGGTTACATACACCTACTAGGAAAAAGGGAATTTGTCCAAAGTTATCTCGGCCTTGGAAAGGACCATTTGTTATAACTAAAAAGTTATCTGACATAACTTTCAGGATCCAGGAAACTCCCAAATCAAAACCTAAAGTAGTACACCATGATAGGTTGAAACAATATACTGGTGAAAATAAACCAACATGGTTTAAGCAAGTGGAGACACATGTGGAACAGGAATTAACTACTAAGGATTCTCAGGTTTTATTACAGCAGTCTAGGAATACTGCTAATGAAGAAGGGGTGGATGAAATGCAAGACCCTTTGCCATAGACAGAGGGACAGAGACTGTTACCATGGACACAGAGACAAAGACTGGTTCACGACCAACTGACGGGAGAGAGCGTCGTAAACCAGATACGTATGGAGATTCTGTTTTTCACTAAGGGGTCACGTCCAATCGATCGAGACGGTTTCTCGATAAACGAGTAAAACCGATAAATATCTCGTCTCGAAGGATCCCGGTTTATCTCTATCGATTGTTGTCCCGGTTTGCTCCCGGTTTTCTCTCGAAGCACAAGTCCATCTCGATCCCCCTCGAAATAAATCGACTTGCTTCGAGAGTGGAATCGAGATGCCTTCAAATTAAGGTTTAAACCATTCGGTGTATGCTCGCTCTATATTATATACTACTCTGTAGCAGCGAGACTAATATCGAAGAGTACATATCCATTAAGCCACGGATAATGAATTACATTAAACATGATTCATATAACAGTATTTTGTTATTCTGTCTAGAGATCTTTGGTCGCACACTTTCTCTGACTGCGCAACTTTACTGCACGTTATGTATGGAAAGAAAAAATAATAATTGAATTGCGTAGATTGGCTCAATATTATTATTCAGTGTAACTGATTTCGAACCGGTTTTTAGAATTTGAATCACTTTATGAGATGCGTCCAGGAAGTGCGCATTGAAATAAATTCTACAGGTCTAGAATAAATGTCACATGCTCTTCTGAAAGTATATCAGAATGGGAGATTTTTATTAAAAATACATATTTGATAGGATTGGACCACGTTTCGTCAAAGATTTTTCCGGTAGTCATAAATACAGTAGCCTTGAAGAACACAGGAGAGGCTGGTAATTCATTTGAAACCGGAAAATATAAACATAAAAGCTAGACCGAAATGTTTGGGCATTCCCTAGCAGCTTTTCATGCAGACAAAACGCGGTATTGTTGAAAGTAAAATGATATGAACTGTGAGTTGGGCGTTAATTACTTTATTATTTGGTTAATTTGCTAGACATGTGAAACTAACAATAAATAATAGAACGTGAATACCTGCCAAAATTGTTCTTCCCCAGTTTTAATTTCAATTAATTAACCCCTCTGTTCTCTGTTGTTTCAAACCGACGGACAGACCGACTGTGGTGTGAATTATCAACACCTCTAGTTCTGACTGTCAATATTTCCGCTAACCCCTACCAGGCAACCTTTTTATGAGAAATAAACTTTGTTGATATAATCGCCTTACTTGGACTATATCACAAGAGCGTAATTATCAGTAAATTGGAATCTTCAATGAATAATACAAAATTTAAAAAAAACTAAATTACACGCCTATGAAAATACACCGGTCAAACACTTCATTTTCAATTTTTCGGTTAAAACGAGCCATGTTTCGTTTTAAAATAATTTTATGGAACAATAATTATCGCATGACTCCATATCATTATTATCCAGTTGATGTGCATTTATTCCGCGTCGAATATTATATACAATATCAGCTATAAAATCAATTATCGATGTGAGAGAAGACTATGTTTGTACTTCATATTAATAAATGAAATGTTTTCTTTCAATTGGATTCAGGAAACTTCAGATCATTGATATACCGATTAAACTTTGAAAATAAACCTTAAAAAATCATTGTCGGGATTCTATTTTAGACTGCGATATGCGTATACGACGAACGCTCCCAAAATATGGTACCGGCACAACTCTTATCGCCTGAGAAGCTACAATTTAATGGCAATAAAGCACGAACATATGCAAACCGGTATCCCCTTCGAGATTACTGATGAGTTTCATATCCATCTCGAAAACCGGGACGTTTCGATCGAGATAGAACCGGGAGAAAACCGGGAGACGTCGTCAGGGGTCCCGGTTCTGCCCTCCCGGTTTCAGCCGAGAAATTTCTCGATCCATCTCGAAGGCATCGAGAAAGTGCATCGATTAATTGGACGTGACCCCTAAGTGGATAGTAAACTTTTGTGTTTTTTCTCTTTATCATTCTCTTGTAGAAATCATTATGGAAGTGCATAATCTGCAAAAACTTCGCAGTGCGGCAACTCTTCGCAGCTGAACGTCATGTAATAGAGCAGCACTCAAGTTTTTCGTGGAAGAGTGCGGCAGATTGTTTCACAGAAAAAAACTGCAACCATCAGCCATGTCACAAACCACGCATGAAAATATATAATAGGCAAACAAAAGCCATCGGGTATGAAGCTATGGAACAGTTCCGTAGTTACAAGCAATCTGAGATAAAGGATGCCGTTGGACAACAAGCCATCCCTGAAAATGGGCCTTTAATATTAGGAGCACAACGTGGAAGGAAGAGGGGCAAGCAGAGAGTACCGGCCATCAAGATCAAGGTTCTGAAAATTGTTAATGAAGAAGAGTCAGTCTCTGGGAAGGATTTAACATCAGTGCTCCCCCCAGGACTGTCACTGTACAGGAGTATTTCGCCAGGGACGATGTTAGTGTATGTAATGGAAGAGGAGATGAAGAGGAGGTGGCGATTGCTGATAATTTGACGGAGAGTAGTTGGGGAGAAGTCGGAGAGGAGGTGCAGATAGATGTAGAACAGAGAGGTAATGGAAATGAGGAAAAGGTGATGGATGAGGCAGGAGATGGGGTAGATACAGAGAAGGAGGTGAACAAGTCGAGGACTTGGAGGAATGAAAAGAGACCGGAAAAATATGTGGATGGCAGGGCAATGGTGGAGGCCAAGAAGCGAACACTGTTAAAATAATACATGCAAAAACAGCAAACAGGTCGTATCAGTTTGTTAGTGGGAGGTACCAGGTTCGAGACATCCCTCCAAACCCTGGAGTCAGACCCGGATTGTATCCTGGGATGGATGGTGAAAGATCCCAATTTCATACCCATGGACAAAACAACCCATACTGATGTTTCTTTCGTTGACAGAAATCCAAAACAGTTTCGTCACATTTTAAATCATTTGAGAAATTTTGACGAAGCTGTTGTGGACATCCTTCCTACAAATCAACGATATTTGACAGAACTGCGCCGAGAAGCCAGTTATTACCATCTTCAAGGTTTAGTTGATCTGTGTGACCAGCGCCTTGCAACAGTGTTTCCTTAAATATTCATTCCTTCAATATAGAATTTAAATTCCTTTAGTAATTTATAATCTATGATTTATAATTCTCTTTAAATTATCAAATTTGACATTATCTAGTCCAGTTCTAGTCCACTGAACTATTGAGTATATTTTTTATGCCATACATGTACAATATAGTTAAATGGAATTATATTCAGAGAAATAGAATTTCATTTATTTTTAACAGCAGTATTCAATGTTTGTGTATATACTTCTCTTCAAAACCATTAGCTGCTGCTGTTCCCATTGTGTCAGGGTATTTTCAGCATAATTATTTCCCCTGACTCACGCCTATGGGCCTATGAACAGCGCCCCAACTTGCAATGGGTCGTAGAGAGGGTGACCAATGTTACGTTCTTTGTGACCAAATTACGGAATCTTCCCATCGGGTGAATGTATTCACCCATGCAGCGATAAATACTCAGAATACGCCTCAACGGTATCCTGGCCTGCCTGACGACGACTAGAACAAACGGTTCAGAGCGAACATGGCCGAAGATGAAACTTTCTGAAATGGCGACTACTGATTGGACAAGAACAGCCGATAATACATCTAACGGACAGGAACGAATATGACAGATGCAAATGGCGGCCTCTGACTAGACAAGAGGCTACTTGTATTGTAAACATACCCAACGCGACTCCCCCAGCTTGGGTATAATGTGCTGGAGGGGAAAATAAAATGATTGACCTGTCATCCTTGGTGTTGCTGTTCTGTCACCGGTTGTGAACAGAGTACATGTAGAATGACATGCACAGAGTACATGTAGAAGGACAAGGAACATGTATATTGACAGTATATGTACATGAACAGACTACATGTACAGGCACATAGTACATGTGCATGAATATTCGCAGAATACATGGACATGCGCAGAGTACATGTATTCTGTGCTTGGTGGCGTACCCTATGCCATACGGGCTATAGGGTAGAGGGTGCACCACAGGAGCGTGCGCCTGCATACAGACACACACACACACACGCGTACACGCAAGCACACATACACACAGACGTATACACACACGCATAAACACACACACAGACGCATGCACACACACACAGACGCATGCACACATGCATACACACACACGCACGCATACACGCACACACATACACACAGACGCATACACACACACGCATACACACACGCACTCAGACGTATACACACACGCATAAACACACACACACACGCGTACACACACACGCAAGCATACACACACGCACACACACACACACGCACACACACACACACACACCCGCACACACATACGCGCATACACTCATTGCGCATATGCCGCAAGGTCAATAGGGCTCGAAATGCGCTTTTATACTACTAATCCTTCCCTCTCTACCCCAAACACACCTCCACACACCCCCCAAAACGCCCACTTTGGCTACTACTCCTACTGATGACGTCACAGATGACGTGAACATCCCTCAAATCGGGATGTACACCCCGAGAGCTACAACATGACACCTCCCACGACGCATTCGGACCAAGGATGGCCCCTCTCTACCCAAAATACCTTCCTGCATTTCCCCAAAATGCCCAATTTCGCTACTACTCGTACTGATGACGTTACCGATGGCGTCACAGATGACGCGAACATTCCTCAAATCGGGGTCTACACCCCGAGAGCTACAAAATGACACCTCCCACGACACAATCGGACCAAGGATGGTCCCTCTCTACCCCAAACACACCTCCACGCACCCCCAAAATGGCCACTTTACTTACTACAACCAACTGCGCATGCGCAGATTGACGCGACTTGCACTTAAAAACACGCCATTCTGACTCTACCCCACACAAGCTTCACTTTGACACCTTCCACGACCCATTCGAACCCATAGCGGTCCATCTCTATCCCAAACACACACCCACATACCCCCCAAAATGCTTGCTTTCTATACTACGGCCAGACTGCGCATGCGCAGACTATTGAAAACTGACGAACCATTACTCCAGTGGGATGCTCCTTCACGAGAGACCCTAAAAAGAAATAAGACCCTAGACCCCAAAACGTCTACCCCGTATGGGCCTATACCACCATAGCCATGCAGTATAGGCCTATGGGCCATATGGTACTTTTCCAAAAATTTCACCGTTTCAAAAATGTTTTTAAAATAGAGACTGGACGATTTGGTGAGTTTCGTTGTGTAAAGATTCCATCTGGAGGTGTGGTTAGTCTGGACGATTGACATGTTTTTACCTTCCGTCGCAATATTTGTATCAATTTCATTCTAACGCCATACTGTGACGTCTCGGCAGTAACGTCATCCCCATTGTTGAGGTCATGGTAGTAACGTCATTTTCGTTGTTGACCTCAAATGAACGCATTGGGTTCCAGCGTGCGTATATAAACAGACTAATCAAATCCTTCGAGTTGGGGGCGGGATCAGAATACGGAGTTTTTATTTGTGACAAAAAATGCACAGTATATTGTGCATTTTTTTCTTGCAAAGTTAGCTCCCTTTTGACGTTCCGTCCAGTCCCTGTTTCAAGAATTTCTTAATAGGCAGAGTAACTTCCTTTTGTTTCCCCTTTAAGGTGGTTCATACCTCAAAACTTTGTCCGGTGACCAACCCTAATAATTTTGATGTGGGTAGCTGGGGTGTTGGTCAGTAGTAAAAGGTAATAAAAGTTGATGGTCTTCGATCTAGATTTTTCTGTACATAGCCGCGAATATCACCGTGTCATCCGTTTTTGCAAAAATCATGAAAAATCTGTTTTCTGCGCAACAAGGCAAGGAAATCAAAGCATACGGATATATATCCACGGGTATGGTTTATTTATATAGAGAAACTTCAGCGGATCTTAAAAACGCCTGAAAGCTGAATATAAATACAAAAATTTTATATGAATTATACATTTCAACGAACTGTATGACGTTGGAAATTGCATTTTCAGACTATGAAAGCACCTCCAAAATAGAAAATCACCCGGTGACCTATACTGATATTTTAAACACTGCTTCCCCGCCGTGTGATCTTTTTATTAATCGAATAAAAATTGGGGGTCTTCGATCTACTTTTGTATATAAAAAGCTTTGAGTGTCCCTATCCCCATAGTTTTCTTATATTTGCGACGTCATTACCTCCCCTGATAACGTCTCTTATCGAAAAAGGAGATATATGACGTTAGAGAAGTTATTACAGGGGAAATAACCCCGGGTGATGACGTCGCCAACGTTGTTTGAGGTATGAACCACCTTAAAATACATTATGAAACAGGGGCTGGGTCCAGTCCATTCACCAAGCCTCGATCCGTTTTCCGCTTTTTACAAACAGCTCCAAATCTAATCTCACCCACAGGCAACAAAAATGTAATGAGCTGTTACATTATTATGCGCGCGGTGTATTACGCGAAACATGTCACATAATTTAGTTTCTAACTATGCAATTATGTCAACCATGCCATTATATATTTCAATTATGTCATGAATAACATCAGTACGGTATTATATCAAGACAAACGCAAACGAACTCTTTTTGGATAGAGCAGTTTTACAAAATTTACAGAGCTGTGGCGCGGCTTAGCAACACACTGGCGGACTTTTCATTGAAAAAATGACGTGGATGGGAGGGGTAGGTATCTATGACTACAACCTGAAAATAGAACCGGTACGTTCTTTCATTCATGTATTATCCATCACGCGCTGGTGATCCATGCCAATCAAAACGCCAAACCAATCAATCTCGAAACCAGAGCTATCCGGTCCTGTCCTCCCTACTAGGCTCTGGGACGGCGCTCAGCCCTACGATCGATCATTGGCTAGCACATAAAACCCTAGAATTCAGAACATAACGAGGGTGTCTCTGTGGAGATCATGTCTATTTCCCGACGTCATGGATGTTACGAGCGTGTCTGCGCGATGATGTACTCAATATGCATTCTTGCGAAATATTTTCTATTATGACGTCAAGACGTCATGACGCTGGCCATGCAAGTGACTCATGACTGACGTTTCACAAAGAATTGGATATGTTCCAATGGAACCGGAAGGAACGAATTTTTCAATGTATTATGGGACCCACTTTCAGTGAGCGTCGTCCCAGGGGTTCGTCGGAGCGGCCAATTTTCCAGCGGAGGGCGACCCCTGGTGGCGAGGTTGCAAACCAATGGAATATCATCGAATCATACGAACTGTTCCTTCCGTTCTACATTTTTATTACGGTGGGGCAGAGATCATTCTTGCAGCCGTTTAGACGAAAGGTATATGCAATCGAAGCCAGGAGATTGGGTCCAGTCTACTAAAGTATATGCACGTTACGCTGTGGACAGGCCAGTTCGATGACGTAACAAACGGTCGACGTCAATGAAGACGCAGACTTAGTTACTCTTAGTTACACCACGGGTGCGGAAATCGCCAGAAAAGGCATCATTTATAATACACGAAATTAGCCATGAGTTGCATAGACAGTAAGCTGAAGAAGTGGAGTCCCCCTTTCGGCTGTGAGTAGACTGGATGAGTCCCTATTTCATATATACTATTTAATAATAATAAAATGATCTTTAATAAAAAAAAAAGGAAAAAAATATTTTTAAAATAGAGACTGGACGATCTGATGGGTTTCGTCGTGTAAAGATTCCATCTGGAGGCGTGGTTAGTGTGGACGATTGACATGTTTTTACCTTCGGTCGCAATATTTGTATCAATTTCATTCTAACGCCATACTGTGACGTTTCGGCAGTAACGTCATTCCCATTGTTAAGGTCATGGTAGTAACGTCATTCTCATTGTTGACGTCACATGAACGCATTGCTTCCAGCATGCGTATATGAACGAACCAATCAAATCCTTTGAGTTGGGGACGGGGTCAGAATACGGAGTTTTCATTGGTGACAAAAAAATGCACAATATATTGTGCATTTTTTCTTGCAAAGTTAGCTCCCTTGTGACGTTCCGTCCAGTCCCTGTTTCAAGCATTTCTTAAAAGGCAGAGTTACTTCCTCTTGTTTCCCGTTTAAAATACATTATGAAACAGGGGCTGGATCCAGTCTAGGCTGTGAGGAGATAGTACAACCGATTTCTCTGACGTGTCCACCAAACGTAATTCTCCCTTTCGCGCGTTAAGCTGTGGATAGGCCATTGTGATGACGTAACAAACACTCAACGTCAAAGATGGTACAGACACGTCCCTTGGTTACAAAAACGGTTCGGAAATCGTCAGGAAAGACATATTATAGAATACACAAGATTGGTCATGGGTTGTATAAGCAGAAAGATCAAGAGAGGGCTGAACAGAGTAAACAAATCGACGTTAAATGGAGTACCCGACACAAGAGCCTCGAGTGTCCGATAAAAAACAGGCAAAACTTTTTATACCGCACTTTCTTTATGCAGTATGTATGGCACGCCAAAGTGCTTTTTATTCCGAATTTCCGATATCGGAAATTCTAATTCCCGATATCGGAAATTCTAATTTCCGATATCGGAAATTGCAATTCCCGATATCGGAAATAGAATTTTCGATATCGGGAATTAGAATTTCCCATATCGGAAATTCAGTGACAATTTCTGATATCGGAAATAGAATTGCCCATATCGGGAGTTCAATTTCCAATATCGGAAATGGAATTTCCCATATCGGAAATTTTCACCGAATTTCCCATATTGGAAATGAAAGCTCTGGAAGCTTTACAAAACCCAGAGTTGCAATTTCCGATATCGGAAATTTAGTGACAATTTCTGATATACGAAATTGGGAATTGTTCCCGAATTTCCGATATCGGAAATTGCAATTCCCGATATCGGAAATTCAATTTCCGAAGTAGTATAGTCTACCATTTTAAACCCTGCCGGGGGAGATAACTCTTGCATCCGCCAGGGGGCGCCACCAGCTCAAGAGACCAAAAACCACCTCCAACACAGAAGAGTTCCAATCTACGGGGAGGTAACTCTGGGTCACCATAGTTCCGGCAAAGGACCCCTGGGCATGTATTCTTCCGCGGTGATGCGGTCTGGCGGTGATGCGGTGGCGGGAAAAAGCTTCCTCGGAGAAATAGTAGTCCCTATACTTCAAATACGCTGCATGGTCCGATTGGGTCGAGTGAGGTATCAAAGTGAAGCATTCGTGAAGGGGCATCCAGTCATGGGTGGGTGTATGTAAAATTAGGATTTTTTCCCGAAACTATAAAAAGCGGAACACGGACTTTACTCTAAAATAGGGGAAAACACCTATCAACCCTAGCCAAAAGGGCTAATATCGGTCCCTGGCTTATCGGGGCCTGCTGAGAGAGGTAGGGTGGGGGAGTGGGTGTATGTAAAATTAGGATTTTTACCCGAAAATATAAAAAGCGGAACACGGACTTTACCCCTAAAATAGGGGAAAACCACTATCAACCCTAGCCAAAAGGGCTAATATCGGTCCCCGGGCTTATTGGGACCTGCCTATCAAGTTAGTGGGGTGGGTGCACGTAAAAATAGGATTTTTTTCCGAAAATATAAAAGGCGAAATACGGACTTTACCCCTAAAATAGGGGGAAACCCCTATCACCTCTAGCCAAACGGACTAATATCGGCCCCGGGCTTATCGGGGCCTGCCTATCAAGTCAATAGGGTGGGTGCATGTAAAATTAGGATTTTTTTTTCCGAAAATATAAAAAGCGGAACTCGGACTTTACCCCTACAATAGGGGTCTGTATTATACAATATAAGGGAAAATGCCTGTATGGGGTATGGGGACGGTCATTTTTTTTTTTCGTGGGCTTTACTATGGGTTGTGGGGTCTCGTTTTTCTCGTCTCGCCGAGAAAACACAATGGGAGGGGTCCCGGAGCGAATCGGTGAAATTCTTGGGAAAAGTCACCGAGGTCTGTATATAGGCTCATACTGGCTGGGGGGATGGGTGGTCAAATTTTTTTGTGGGCTTGACTATGGGTTGTGGGGTCTCGTTTTTCTCGTCTCGTCGAGAAAAACACAATGGAAGGGGTACCGGAGCGAATTGGTGAAATTTTTGGGAAAAGTCACCGAGGTCTGTATATAGCCCCATGTAGTCCTATACTGGCTATATAGGTCCAATCTGGGAAATTCACACACGTTCATTGTGATATGGGTTGTTTGGATTTATTTTTCTCGTATCGTCATTTAGAACACGATGGGAAGGGTCTCGGAGCGAATCGGTGAAATTTTTGGGAAAAGTCACCGATGTCTGTATATAGTCCTATACTGGTTATATGGGGATATAGGTCCGTCCTGGGACGTTTGTGGAGACGTCTCATTGACAAAGGATAATTATACACCTACAGAGTCTGAATTATATTTGTGACTAGAGTTCTGGCGGGCCATTATGCCCTGCCCCTCCCCACCCCACCCCCGGCCTGGTAGAGTTAAGCGGTCAAATAGTCCCTTCATGAACTGGTAATCTGGTGACCACTATCAGCTAATTCATCTTACATTGGTGTATCATGCAGAAACACACATTCGCTGCGTGTTTCACTACACGCTTGTGCTATTTCTAACCGGATTCGTGTGTAGGCCTACTGTTTCAACAATATTTTCCTCGAGCTATTGTTATCACACATGCGCGAAATCACAATATTGACATACAATCATGTCGTAAGTTAAACAAGATTGTGCAGTTCAAATAAACGAGTTTTAGCTGCTAGGTAAAGCGTCAGGTGGAATGTGATGTCTGTTTTTGATTAACTTTTTTGCTCCCGAAGGAGCATGCAGAAATTGCGACCGGCGACCGTATTTCAGATCGCCAGCGCGGGGTATTGGGAATAGTTTTCAACTAGCAATAACCACGCCTCGGATGTTCCTCATCAGCTATGGTACCGCCACTGCGCAAAGCTGGTTTTTGCTGACCCCATTGTTAAGGATCTATAGAGATATGAGACGACTCTTCATGAGGTCTCATGAATTTGCATAAAGTTTGGTTTGTTCCTAAACAGAAATGATGTGGCTTGGTATTTTGACCTCTCAAGTTATCTGTACTCAGTGCGAGATGATTTCTCCATTTTGCTACTCAGATAACTGTTCCCTAATAATCCTGAGGCCCTCATCCGCATCAATTTTTTTTGGCATAGTTTGTATTTTCTCACATTGTTAGTTTCGTAGGAAAAGTACACATCTGAAATTATAATGCAGAGCACAGTCCGTGTTTCAACCTTATCATGAGAATATTTATTCCCATTTTCGAAGCCGATATTTAAAGTACCATGACAGTGGGTATATTTCCCTTCCTCGATAGCAGCACGTGTGAATGACCGGTTGAGTGAAAGACACTGTGTCAACCACGAACGGGTTATCTCCCATTATGGAATAAAGACGACCAGATTCAACCTCCCCACAGCGCATGCTCCATTTCGCAGACTCCATTACCATCCCTGCCACCAATAGCGGAAGTTGACCTTTACTACGTTGCTATAACGTATAGAGGAAACCAACCAACGCACGGTTCAGTTTGAATCCGGCCGTACAACTCCTTTAGTGTTGCACATGAGCGAACTACTTTTCATATGCTCTGTCCAGATAAACAAGGAAAATGATCTCCAGATAATTCTTTTTAACGCTAGGTCAACAGAGGTATTATGCAGACTTGAAAAGTAATCGAAATGTTAGGTAAATATCTGTTTTACTATATATGATGTCACTTCCGGCGATGTGCGCGAAGGCCCCGAATCCGGTCCAAAAATCTGACTGGTGGCTGGGGTGTTATTAGACCCCCAGCGAGGTGGTTGGACCAGATTACGTTGTACCGGCGTTTTTGTGTATAGAAGATGAAAGGCCGAAGTGAAAGAGACGAAGACGCGGACTGGTTGGTTTTTATCCTCACCCCGGAAGTGAAAGGCTTAGTGGCATACGTTTTTTTTTTCTTCCTGAAATATTCGTCCTGGAGTAATGTACCATACTGCATAAAGAAAGTACGGCATAAAAAGTTTTGCCTGGTTTTTTTTCGGATACTCGAGGCTCTTGTGTCGGGTACCCCATTTAACGTCGATTTGTTTACTCTGTTCAGCCCTCTCTTGATCTTTCTGCTTATACAACCCATGACCAATCTTGTGTATTCTATAAGATGTCTTTCCTGACGATTCCCGAACCGTTTTTGTAACCAAGGGACGTGTCTGTACCATCTTTGACGTTGAGTGTTTGTTACGTCATCACGATGGCCTATCCACAGCGTAACGCGCAAAAGGGAGAATTACGTTTGGTGGACACGTCGGAGAAATCGGTTGTACCATCTCCTCCCAGCCGAAAAAGGGACTCCACTTCTTCAGCTTATACTGTCTATGCAACTCATGGCTAATCTCGTGCATTATAAATGATGTACGTCATCGAACTGGCCTGTCCACAGCGTAACGTGCATATACATATACTACCCAGGTAGAGCAGCATATTGGGAAGGTGAACGGTATGAAGAGCCAAATAGATAGCCTAATAACAACCACTGACAAACAGCTAGGTGAGATTACCAGCCTCAAACAGCTTCCAAAGTCATCACCTCTGGTTTCAACCCAAGGTAATAAACCCGCCGACTCAACTGTCGGTCAGGCTGTCCAAAGCACAAGTGGTGAAATGTCTTATTCATGTTATACAGCCAATAAGTTTAACCCATTGGCATCTGACGATGACCAAACATCTCCGAAATATGTTGGGAGAGAACATAACCGTAGCAGTGACACTGGTAAAAAAGCACTTCTGTTGGGAAATTCACATATTTCTGGTATTGACAGTCATCACCTCTTACGTGGTTGCCAGGTCTCCAAACGTACTGCTTATACCACGATCAAGCGATGGACTTAGTGGCAAACGACGGCAACATGTATGACTGTATTGTGGTGCATTTAATTACCAATGACATTAAAAATAACTCTAGTTCTCAGTGTTGCGAGAACATGTCAGCACTTTTGGAGAAAATCCAACTGAAGTGGCCTGAATCAAAAGTAGTGGTTTCTCTTGGAATCAACAGAAGGGATAATGACACCCTGAACAGGCGTATTTACGAGACCAATGTTGCCCTGCAGCACAAATACCTGGGTCAGTCTAACATCATACTGTGTGACAACATCAATCTTTCAAGCCGGGATACAATCCTTCAGAAGTATGTATCCTCTGTTGGGGTTCATCTTAACGATGATGGTTCCAGTGTATTTGCTGTTAATCTTAAATTCGCTGAAGAGAAGATCCTAGGTCTACCTTCTTCCCAGAGTTCTTCTGGACGACCTCGATTTTCTGGGCGAGGTCCGCAAACCGAACGCAATACACACGTCCACATGAGAAGACGATCACCACGAGAGTGGAATCATGATCATTCCCAGCGCAACTATGGCTGGAGAGATGATCGTTATCACGGAAAAGTACATCAGTCATGGAGTAACAATGTCAATCATTGGGGTAACTACGACAATGAAGGCTACGACTGGAGAGATGACCTCGACCGTGATGATGCGCATAATACAAGGCAGGATTCCTCCTGGGATGACTATATGAGGTTACTTATAACCCACATGGGCAACGCTCCTACGACAGACGTTCTAATGTCGGGCAGCGATACCTACGCCATGACTAAAGTATAGATGTCAATGTACAATATACCTTTTCTAGGACTATAATACAACTGCACTCTTAGCAATTGCCCGTGAATTTTACGGTAAAATACCGGCAGCTCAGGCTGCCAACCAATACCGTAAAAATAACATCGACCGTAAGTGTTGCTTCACGGTCGCCGTAAAATTTACGATGTCACACCGTAAATTTTACGGTCATTGCATTTGCATTTGAGGATGCTGTAATATTTATTGATCAATGTTTATTTCAACAAGAAAATTGTTACTTTTTTGTTGACCTTACTTATCACAGTGAATCTTTCTAAACTTAGTTCTCCAACTCGTTGTTCAGTAACTTGGAGAGTACATTCATGTCCTCGTCGTTGTTGGCGTTGTTGCACAAACTGGCTCAGCTACTGCGAAACAAACAGTTAGTTCCTGTTCAAAAGCGATCACAATTACCGATATTAAGCGTTGTATCTCAAACCGAAGAGACCTGTGGTGGCTGTGATAGACATTTTCTGGTCGACCAGTGTTGAACTGGTACCACACGGACGTGGCGAATAGACGTGGCCTGCATAACACCAAGGCAGTTAACTTCGCGCGGGACAAAGCTACAACGAAATAGAGCACTAATGGGTCAAGCGATCATCTCCTTTGTGACCTCATTTCAAATTACGGCCGTATTTTAACTATATTCCACGGCACTCGACCGTAACTTCGAATATACGGTAGAATACCGCCTAATTAACGGTAACCTAACGTACATTTTACGGTAATTGCTTAGAGTGTGGTGGTCTAGAATTACGGATTTCACTTATTTGTCCAATTGATGTTGTGTTAGTTACGCTAACAATTCACTAAGAATCTCATTTTGGAACATTAGTGGTTTATTAGGGGCCGAGCAAAATTTACCTGGGGACGGGACCGGTGCATTTGTGGAAGGGACCAGATTTTTTTTTCATGCAACCAGGGACGGGACATGTAATTTTTTTAATGCGGTGAGCAACGGGACAGCAAGTTTTTGTTATCGCCAATATTGCACAAAAAATGTATATTGGACTGAGAGAAGTACTGCAGATCTGTATTGGGGGCGGGGAGGGTGTAGAATTGAGCTTGGTGCATATGGGGGCCAATGTCAAGGCCAATAACACTGACAAAACACATCAGGTTTATCCATTTCCCATGTATGTAATGCTAAAGAACCAATCGTCAATCAACCCAGGGCGTCGAGATGATTTGACCAAGGACCACTCTGTATTTCACCCTCGGTATTGTGATCTTAGTAAATGAACAACACTGTAAATTGAGTATCATTTATTGCTCCAGGAAGTTTTTTTCACCACACAGTGCGGCGGGACAGGAAGTTTTTTTTACCATACCTCTGTACGGGACATGTACTTTTTTCGATCAAATTTTTGGGGGGACCAGACTTTTTTTCCACCGACTTTTGAAGATGCACCGGTCCCGTCCCCCTGGTAAATTTTGCCCGGCCCCTTAGCTACAGGAGTAGAGGTGCGTTTACCTTGAATCTAAGATAATGTAGTACTATTATTATTATTATAAGCAGCTTCCGTGTCCTCACTGTAGTTCCACATGTCTCGCATGTCCAAATTTTGACGGCCGGCAAAAAATAAAAAAGAACAAAACAAACAAACAAACAAACGAAAAAAATAAAGAAAGAAAAAGAAACCTAACATAGCATATAAGATAACGTATCTTATTCAATTATTACAGTAGAAGTAAACTTATCACCGCCAGTGCATACCATTAGGCCTAAAATAAGATTGCAATTGATCAGTGACCAAAGCCATAGATTGACGATTTCGGGCTCCAATCTTGTGCGATCGTCTCCGAGAATGGAATAGTGTGCTCCAAATCCAATCAAATACCGCCTATTTGGACGAAAAACATCAAAACTTCCGATGAGCAGAATTTTTCGTAACTTTTTCACTGTAAACTTGTTTTGTTTTTCAATTTTTCAATTTTTCATTTGTTCAGTACTTCTTTATTCACGAACAAGAGATATACAAACTCTCAACTACTTTTCAAAAAAAAAATAATAATAAACTTACTGTCTTTCACAGATAATAAATCCCAGACGTTTTTGGTTATATATTTCGGAGAAAATTTATCGTACAACATTGAAACTTCACACAGTATATAAACTAAAACACCCTAATTGTATTTCTGTCTTTCATTAAAATTTGTTGAGAACTGACGAAAGTCACCGATATCTACCATGTTATTTCGGGGCCACGATAACTTTGATCTGCCATTGTTAAAACATGACGTCAAAAATATCTCGCCGTCTCCCATCTATTTTTTGTTTTCGCGATTTATTGAGAACTACTGGAAGGATTTTCTTGAAACTTTGGAAAAGATTTAGTATTTTTTTTATCTACTGTGTGAAGTTTCAATGTTGTCGAATAAATTGTCCCACAAATATCGTTGAAAACGTCCGAGACGAAACGTGCTCAGCCACGCGTCAATGCAGCCCATCCGCTGCTATCGCATCTTCACATTTCAAGATAAATGCTACACTAACGTTCCGTCATTTACCTTGACATACTGAATAGAGTAAATTGTTCAAACCGGGAAACGCACGTGATGTCATATAGCCAATCAAGATATGAGCTTGCCAACACCGTGTAGGGAGGATTTTCTTTGATTTCTGCCCGTGTGGTTTCCATGTATGGCAAGTGGTGTTTGTATTGATGTGAATTTCTTCCGAATAGCCAATCAAATTTGAATTTTTAAGAGATCATACATTGCACTTCTCCTAATATGGACCACGGAATATTTGTAGAGCGATGACATCACCAATCCCGCATTCTGATCAGACAATGTGCCGTGCCAAGGCAACACGTGTAGTGTTCGGCTTGGATAGGCGAAGATGCTGCTATCGGGACAGGATAGTATTGTCTAAGGATTAACTTGAATTATAGTGCAAACCCGAGACTGAATGATCACTTCAGCTTGTATATCATTGCAGTGATCGTCATTGTTATGAGACATTTTGGGATAAATCAAAGTTCAGTTGTTCCAATGTTATACTACTCAGATGTTCCCAGAGAGTGCCAATTTACCATCAACTTTCAAAAAAAAATCTTAAGCTGCGAGGGGGGATACCCCCCTCTCAGACTCTCCCCCTCTCAAGCTCCCCCAAACCGGAAAACTTGTCTACGCCCTTGACACGTCGGACAGTTTTTTCTCCAAGGCTTTGTGGTGTCCCACTTGCTCGGCTGGATTAGGTTTCACTTTTCGGACATACAAGACTGCGTCTTGGATGATGATCTCAGTCAGCTGCGTGGCCCTCTACGTCACTGACCATCAAGGTGAAGGTCGGGAGGTGCCCATATCAGTTGAATTTTAGCGTGGATCCTATTCAAGAGGTAACGGACGTACATGAAGAGTTCAGCGTGCAGTCGACCGATGAGATCGACCGAGCTGCTGTTCGCGGTGAAACCCATCTTCACCACGTCGCGGTTTCTATTTGTGAGCTCAAAGGCGAACCCTTGACCAACTTGCATAGCAAACCGCGTTCCGCCCACACTCCAGTTACGTGACCTAGAAAAACTGCGCTGATGGTATATAATACGGTACCGAATGTAAAATATTTAATCCAAGCACGCATAACAATAGAATATTAATGGATAGACCAGTGAAATTTTATAGAAATCAGTACGTTTCAACCCAATTCAAGTCCTTCAGTGGGAAGGTGATGTCGGATACACTGACATTGCGGACCGCCTTTAAAGCTTCGGTGTTTTCTACATTTGCCTGGCTTGTTGGATGTTTGATGGTAGATGAATGGGTTTATTTTCTCTTCAAATAGATTTTGTTTTAAACTATGTTTCCTTTATATTTATTAATGTTCATGGTTGTTGAAAAGGTGCATGTTCATCTGCCATTGGGTATCGCACAAGCTATGGTGTTTTCGAATCTGTTGCCACGGTCGCCATGGTCGCGGTGCTTAAGTGATCTGATTGGTCACTATGTGCAGGATGCCGCTGTGTTGTCGTTGATCGCGATACATTGCCCAAGCGTACCAGGGACTATATCTAGGATAGAGATACCCCTGGTTTTAGCGAGGATGGGTGAAACCCCGCAGTTTGATCCATCCGGTATTGTTATTCTTCGCGCCCACTCGAGTGTGTCTCGATTGTGTAAAATAAGGGGGCTGTCAACTGAGATTTTTAGCCTCTCACCCATACGACAACATCGTTTCGATGTAGGACCGATAGCGGTACGTGTTAGTCGAGTCACTGAGAAAAATATCCACCTGCTGAGTGCAGTCAGGGATTCGTCGGGTCCACCGTTTGCACGATTGGCGATTATGGAGCCATCCCCATTGACGTACTTGGCTTCCACACACACGTACGTGTGGGCTAAATCCACATAGGCCGTATCCGCATTGCTGATGGCGAACTCGATGGGACCTGTTTCATTGATGCTGGAGAGCGGGAGATGCTCCACCCATAGCCCCTGTTCCGCACTGGTCTGCGTCGGCGGGATAGTCCACAAAACAAATTCACTGTTGGTGGAGGGGCAGAGGGGCGTGGATTAAAGACATGTTTACGCAAAAATATCTTGGGTCTTCGATGAGCGTCCTCGATCGGTCGTTCGTCGACTGGTGCGCAGTCGCGGTGGTGCAGGTCTGTTTGATCTTTGGTGACCAAGAGACCTCCTGCTTATTTGGCTCGGCGTTTCAATGGTTCTCGAACGGGGATACCGCTGAACTCCACTTCCGATTGCTTGTTTTCCGACTGCATTCACCCCACGCGTCACAAGCGGGAGGAACGTTTCGACGATGCCCCCGGGCTCGTTCTCCAGCTCATGACCTCGTTGGATGCGTGTACCTGCAAAAACGGCTAGGTAACCCCCGGCTTGTTGGATATAATAGTCCATATATATGTGACAGTGTGCATCGGTGCTGTGGTTGTCCGGTGTCATCCCTTATATCGATAATGATGGCACTGATGTCAGTCTGTTGCATCGGTAGATAGAGTACGTGGTTAAAACCCTGTGTGACCTGATTTCCGTAGTCCCCTTGCACTGCGCAGACGCGGAGCAGGGGCGCATCGATATCGCCGACAATGTGACCATCCACCACATTCGAATAGATATAGAATCCATACAAGCTAGCCTTCAGATTCAGCATGGTCTTCTCCTCGTGCCGACCGGGCCCGATATAGTTATCCGTCTCTAGTGCATACAGCCCTGCAACGTCTTGCTGAAACGTACAGTCACATTGGTCTGGAAGATGATCAGGAACTTGTGGTTCCACTCGTGGTACTCCATGTGGATCATATTCGCAAACGGGAAGATCTTGGTACCTTCCCGGCTCGAGTTTTTGATGACGTTACGCAACGCCTGGATGAATATTCTGGATGTACGGTACTGGCCTCGAGGAAGAGTGAAGTTATAGATGTTGCTTTCGTACACGACTTCGTACCACACCGTATCATGCTGCATGTTGTACAACGTGTAGGGGTAATGGATATACACCAGGCCACACTCCCAACGTCCGGGTAGGTGTAAGGGACGTGTCAGCTGCTTGACATAATGGGCTAAGGTATTGTGGGAAACACTGCAGCCGAGCTATTGCTGGGTAGTGTGAGGTAAAACATGGCGACTGAGCCTTCCTGCTGCCGCTGTTGGTTTTAATAGTGATCCCATGCCTTGGCGGCTTGTTTCCGGCGTTGTGATCGTCGAGGCGACTTCCTACGTGCGAGCGAGCGGTGGGGCATCGTGACCAGGGGTGGTGTTTTAAAGGGTGTTGAAAGGCTTCCGTAAGGAGCGCATCGATTGTGATGTTTTGGGTGGTTACCACTCGGCTTCCCAGGGCCGTGTGGGTCGAGTCTGTCGTTGGGACTTGCCGAGTGTGTGTACCGCAGATTGCTGTTCTATCTCCCGCTGCATCCAGGGCCAGCGCTGGGGGTTCCCCGACAATTCGTGTGGTATATGCATGTATTTCATGCCTCGGACAAAGACCCCCCCCCCCCCTTCCCCACCCTTCCCTGAGGACCTGCGTTGACGGATCAAGTCATTCACTAAATCAGTCATGTGGGTACCGGGGACCACCTGGTTCTGTACCAGTAGTTCGCCTTTATCATTCCAGGCCAACTTGGTCTTCTGAGCCGGAGTCAGCGGAACGTTCCTTTTTAAGACGTTATGCCTGATTTCACACTGACAGCGTACAAGGCCAGGGTCTGCGCCGCGTACAATAGTCCGAACCAACTCGGGTGGGACAGTCTTCAATACACGGAGCGTAGGCGCGTGCTTGCGTACTCAAGCGGATATCCTGCACAACTATCGCTGGATCCCGCAACCCTTCCTTTTTTGGCAGTTGCTTGCGACTAACCATTGCTATCGATCTGGCATTTTTGTCATGTGACCTCTTTTCAACCAATCATATGGCCTAGATTGACGAGGAACCCACTAACTACTATACGAGTCAACAGAAAAAAGAGTTCCACATTCCGAACATAAATATTGATCCGAAAACTGACATTCCATATCCTAGTTTATCCTGACTGTAGTCAGAGGTCGATTATTACCTGGTTCCGTGTCCCATACAGGACTATACATAGTAAAACGAAAGGCAACGAAAGGGGCGCATGTATCTAATAAGAAGCAGTATAAGATACTACTTTCTTA
Source organism: Hanleya hanleyi (assembly GCA_036873755.1). Lineage (NCBI taxonomy): Eukaryota > Metazoa > Mollusca > Polyplacophora > Lepidopleurida > Hanleyidae > Hanleya > Hanleya hanleyi. The sequence continues at coordinate 86,830 of JAVTVY010028828.1, forward strand.
GAGCGGACATTTTCAAATCTCTTGGATGTGGGCACCCGTGGGCATAACCTCCAGCATATATGATCAAGGGATTCCGACAAAAAGACGGAAATCGCTGAGAGTATCATATTCCGTGTTCTCCAGGGGGTAGACTATTCTGGTTAAACAATAAGAGTGCGTGCTGTCATTTATGATTCTTTCACAATTCTGTGAAGAAAAAAAACAGCTGAACAGTCGGTGACAACACACACAGTACGGGCAGTCTATTGGCGTAGCCTTGTCTGCGTTTGCTGCTCATGCTATGTCAATGATTTCTGTTTGTATATATTTTAGCACAATTGTTTCTCTTATCAATCAGCATATTGAGTAATTCATAACGATAACTTTGCTAAATTTTGATTCTCTTATTTCAGAAGCTGGATAATTTGCCAGAACCTGACATGATTTGTTTTCTGCTAGACGATGGGAAACACAGTTTATGATATCTTGGAGGGCTATCCCAGAGCTATCCTGATGTCTTGGAGATTGACCTAGTTTGATATCGTGGAGATTGACCTATTTTGATATCGTGGTGGAGATTGAGACTTGAGGTTTAATATTTTGACACTTGTCCTGGAGATTGAACTTTGGAGATAGAACTGTGGAGATTAGATATCTTATTACAAAGCCACCAGCAGTGCTGGAACAATCTTGTTGGCGCTGACTATCTTGGAGATTTGACTTCTTGACACTTCTTCATATTTCCTTCATTGCTTTTTTTTTAATTCAGGCTCTTGACATCTGGCATCTTAAGCCGCTAGCATTTGATATCTTGGGACATTAAATTGTTGATATTTGATATCTCGGAGAGTGATCATTTTGAAGGTGGAAATCATAGCTTAGGTGACAATTCAATTGTTCTCGAGCTGGCATTTTGTAATTTGATACAATATCGTGAATGATATGGTATCGATTGTATGCAACATAGAATTTCTGTGGGCATTTTACCCCAATCTTTTTCTTCATGCTGTACAAAAAGGGAGTTCACTTTAGAAATTCATTCATCAGGATACTCAAAATGACAAAGGTTAGGCACTACACCTTCTTTTTGTTATTCCTTTGCATTATGTTGCAGTCTGCAAATATTCACAATCATTCAATCTACATTTCCATGCACCAACAAGATTCACAAGCAATATATTTCTCAAATACACAGATTTCGAACAATATGGCCAACACCGATTATTAATGCTGACGACTGATGTTGAGAAAAATCCTGGTCCATTCTTCAATAATTTGCATGGTCGACCATCTTATGTAATATTAGCGGACTATCACCAAGAAAGTGCTCTGTTCCCTGGTGAGTCAAGGGGGCGTCAATGTCTATGTAATTGTTTACATTTCCGCTTGTAAGCATGTACTGAATCGGATGTATAATCATGGACAAAGCACAATTTACATAAAATTTTGTATGAAGGCGATGTTAAGCTATATTTGGTAGCCTTCCTATCATATCGGCATTGTACACCACAGTCATGATGGAGACAATAAGAAGGCGTTGTGTGTAATTAGCGATAAATACAGATCTGTATACCCTCCCCGTCTGGTATCTCCAACTGAAACACATTGTTATACATGTATACCAAGTTTCACAATCCATCACTGTACATGTGAAATTTGGCTCTTTTCGGAGACTTGGAGAGATATGCAAGAGTACAACAATAGTGAACGGAAGAACTTCTTGCTATCACTTAGATGTAGCATTAATACAACCACCTCATTAGCGACTGCCTCAGGACCCTTGGTCCTCTGGTTATCCCTTACGGGCTACTTCCTGAACATCCTATCACTTCAGAGACAAAGTCAATCATGATGTTCTGTCAATTCTTTCATTATCCTCATCATCAAACACTCACAATCCAGATGGGTGGGTGTGTTTACATTATTTTTGCACGTACACGTGGTGGATCTACCCAGGGAAAATACCGGTTCGTCGTCGAAGGTTGGCTTCAGGTCAAAGAGCCCCAAGTTTTGGGAGGTCATCGATGTACCGCCTTGTATTCTTATAGGTGAAACATTTGTACATACGGCCTTTGAACTTCCGATTGAACCTTACCACAACGGAAGTCTTGTCTCGTTGTGCGTGTGAAAGAAGAACACCTTCCGGGCTTTCATAAACTGTTGGAAAGGTCGGTTGAGGAATTCTGTGCCTTCGTCGCTTTGAAAATACCACGGTTTGCGACCCCTCTTAAAGATCCCCTTGGACGCAGCTACGAGATTCTCCTCCGTTTTTGTCCGGATGGTTACCACCCACGCACACTTCGACAGGGTATCGATGATGTCAAGACATTCCGATTCCCATAGTTGTGTTTGGCAAAGGCACTCATATCGACCGAATCCGTTTGTCATTGGGCATCTATACCCCCAACGATGACCTGGTTCCGTGAAAAATGGCGGCAGGCAGCTTGATGTAAGGTATACGCGTCTTGTTTTAACCAATCTCGGACATGGGCTTGTTGTATCCTCTTGGGTTAGCGGCTCGATAGAGGACTGATAATGCACTATAGGCAGCGGGAATGTCAGCACTGTAATACAACATGTCCAACACCTTCTCCCAGCTATTCATGGTGACAAATGAATGACCCCGGCTCTATCGTTTAGTTATGACGGGTATATCTTGGGCCGGGGTCGGAGTTTCTTTCTGATTTCTGTCTTTGGCTTCTGCCGACACATCGTCCATGGCAAGTGGCCCGTCCAACTCGTCTGATGAGGGTGGGAGTAAAATGCACTGTACCCCAATCTAGCCGAGCCAATTCAGCAAAAAAGAGCTAGGCTTCGTCGGACGTACACATCGTGACGTAAGTCGATGAGGTGGCCGTTCACTTCATCACACATAACCCGTTTGAATTTGGTCCAAACCTCCCCGGACAAACGAATGTAATATGTCGCGGTTGTGTAGGGTCCGCATCACAGATGTCTCCCTCGTCCATGGTATCGACCGTATCCGCATAAACGTAAGACCTCGGGGGTCAAGCTGAGAAACGCACGTATTGTAAGCCCCGTCATGGTCAGCACGTGAATGACACAAGATAAGACCCTCCCTCGTAATTTTAAGGAGGAAAAGTCCGTGAAATGAGATCAAATGATCGGGTGGTCTATCATTTTAATCATGCAAGAACGTTCATCGTAACGTTCTCGACCTGCCAACAAGGGTTGGTCGTACACGATGGTATTTTGACTGGGAGGAAAGTTTCGGAGCTAGTCCTTATTATGACGTGATAAATAGCCGAAGGTAAGATTTAACTTGAAAGCCGTGGTAAATCAAAAATGGTATAGGTGTAGAGGGGTAAGCTGGTGTCTAACCGGACATTGTACAGGTCAAATACAGGGCTATGACGGTGAAAACAGTGCCGGATAGTAGGCTAATGGCGTTGGTACATCGCACTCACAGCCTCCAATATAGGTAACACCTCCGTGGGCGGTTCATCAGGATCTGTGGTCAAGTTGCCCTATGGACTGGATTCCTGGCGAACGGTGATCTGGATCGCCCACGCGTCATGGTTTAGGATAAGTAAGTAAAGACCTAAAAAATCGGCTCTATTTATTAGGCTTCATTATGGTGCATTATGTGATAACAACATGAAAAATACACCCCATATTATCCGTGAATATCTGGCGCCGGGGTCGAAGTTCCTTTCTCATGCAATGCTTTCATTTTGCGTTCTGACGCCATACCAGCCTCCGTTGTATGAATGCGATTGTCACTGGGTAGACTGAGCATATCCGGGTGATCTATCCAGAGCGTCTTCAATAGCACGAGACCAGGCCAACTGGACGGCTGACCGATCGTCCGGTGCAAACAGCTGGTGCACAACAGGCATCGCCAGGCCGTCAATAGATCAGGGTCTAAGGTGAAGCTTCTAGTGGCTTCCAGGCGTTCGAAGAATGACCCACGGTGTATGTAGATGGCATTCTCCATTTGGATGAGGCCACCATCGAGCTCACCGCTCAACACCCGTTTAATTTTGGTCCAGCCGTCACGGTGTAGCGTAACCGTTTTTAATGTGGACTCCGGTCCCGACCATCAAACATCTCGGTCTTCCGCGATGGCGACTTTATCCTCTTAGACGTGTAACCCCACCTCGGGTGTAAAGGTAAGGAGCACTCATAGGACTGCATGGTGACATGGTCAAGGAAATGACGCATGATGAATGACTCACACCGTCACTGACCCTCGCATTTATAGTGCATTGGTTCGTCTGGTTGCGCATGCGCAGCTCTATACCCTCACCCCACACTACTCGGAAGCCTGGGTCCAGACGAATTGTTTGGTGAAATCTCCATGTCTCAAGCACCATTGGTTTTCCACTTCCGGTTGCACATCCCACTGCTGACCCTCGTATTTATGGCCAGGTTCCAAAAGAGCACGTAGAGGTATCTTGACCCTTTGAAAGGGGACCTTTGCGCGTACAGACCTTGGAAATTTGCGAATTTTCACCATTGTTGCGTCACTTCCGGTTCCGATCACGTGACCGGAAGTGACCTTTGACACTGGCGCATTCCCATTAGGAGCAAAGATAGACCATCTCGATCCCAAACGTCCACTGCAATGCCCATTTTCCACTATTGTGCATGCGCAGATGGGTGGTATTTCCACTACCCCATACCTCCCATTCGGACCAATATTGGTCCATATCGACCCCAAAACGTCCTTTCCAATGCACTTTTCCCACTGCGCATGCGCAGGTGGACTGCATTTCTACGATACAGCCATCCAGTCCGACGCTCCCCCACGAATGCTTCGCTATGACACCTCACACGACCCGATCGGACCAATATTGGTCCACCTAGACCCCAAAACGTCCTTTCCAATACACATTTCTTTTTCACTGCCTATGCGCAGATGCACGACACACCCTTCCAGTAGGACGCTTCCCCACAAGTGCTTCACTATGACACCTCTCACGTCCCATTCGGACCAATATTGGTCCATCTCGACTCCAAAACTTCCATTCCAATGCTCTTTTCCAACTACACATGCGCAGATTGGCAGCAGTTCCACGACTCCCCAAACGGCCACCCCACGTCTGCCTATGCACTACGCATGCGCAGTCAGAACTTTTCAGCGAATGTCAACCCATTGCCTCGAGACCCCCGCAGCGTATTCTACTGCGTGAAGCAGAGTAAATAAGGTGCCACACCCCATACCGCAAATGTCCATGCGTGAGTTCCCCATTGGGCCTATACCATAGAAGTATATATATATATTCCCTCTACTAGGTATGTTAGGGTATTTTCAACCTCCCATCAGGGCCAGGGGGATTTCTCTTCTCTCGCTGTATGGTTATGCATGGGGATTATAACCTAGAAGCTATACCCTGGACAGAGCAACATTGACCTCGATTGCCCTCCGGTCAATTCCCCTCCGGCCATTTCCGGACAGAGATGACCGGACATACCCGAGAGATGACCGGACAATTCCGAAGATTCCAGGACATTCCTGGAGATTCAGTCCAAGCGACAACCCGCGTATTTGAAGTCTCAGGGACCTCGACATGAGATTACTTTCTGTCCGCAGAGGCTTAGGTGGCCGTCCACAGTTTCGTAGTAATGGCCCCGGCCTAATTTCATAATACGATAGATTGCCCGTGTTCTGCTACATCATAATTCTTCTTGTCTTCTTAATAGCTTATATCTATAATACCATCCTATTCAGCATTATCAACGCTGCAAACGAGCACGCACAGATCGATGGCTGGCTTCGTCTACATGCTGATCGGGATCATGGAGTAAATTTTGTCCTGCCTCAGTTATGCCCCTTGGATGTGCCTAAAAATCAGCACTCATTTACCGGGGAAAATCTGACAAAAAACGGGCAGGTTGACCCCCACTTTTTTTTTACCTTTTTAAGTTGAGAACGGACAAGGGAACGTGAGTAAGAAGTTCAATTGAAATCGCTCTTACAGATTTTTCTGGAAATTAAGTCGAATTTGACCATTTTTCAACATTTTATGGGGTTTTCTAGGAAAAATGAAGCAGGCTTGGAGAAGAATGTTCGAGATTCATTTTTCTATAACATAGCAGTGCTATGTCTTAAAATAATATTTTAATCATGCTCTTTCAGAAAATACATATAAGTGATTTGGGGTGAAGATTTTACGACAATTGGTGGCCGAAAAAACGGACCCATAGTCATATTCCATGTCGAATGGAAGAATCCCTGGAGTGCACCCTTGAAGGCATAATAGTGGAGTCCATGCATTATCTCAATGTAGTCTCCATTACGGAGCGGAGATGTGTCAATACGCCAGATTGTTTAATTTCGACTGCCTAGTTACATCTGAAGCGCTAATTTCGAAGACAGGTGGAAAGAATACAAGCGTCTAGTCCGTCATTCATAATTCAGCCGTCGTCCATTAAAGAATATCCGCGTCCATAATCCAAAGACCTATTCCATATCCATATAACAGTATTAGCACCAAATTAAAAAAGACAATCATAGTATACATAAACATAGGCTAGTTTCCTGCAAGAGAGAAGCGGTCAACAGTTTTCAATGATGCCGACAAGACATAATGATGTTCCAAAAATATAAAATCCGTATCGCTGATCAGTATTCTTAATCCATAATAATCGTACTAAAATCGTTATCTAGAGAATGGTGTATCTCAGTCACGCTTTGATTGTGACTGTTCATATGAGCACCATGAGGATCTTGAAGTACATGGGTTCATACGGCCCCTAGCCCCGGGTTAAGCGGAATTAGACACAAGTTACGAAACGTAAAGCCATAGATCTTGCACTCTACGTTCGTATTTTGCTATCTACTTTGAGCGGAGGCGCTTGGAGGAATAGCCCTGTTTTATGAGTTTCTGCAACAATGTTTTGTGACGTTGATTGAAATCGTCACAATTAACACAGGATCTAGCAAATGCTACTAGGCGAGATATGTATACGCCATATGCAGGTCCCACTGGAATATTACTGTCCAGAAAGGGATAGTTTACGATGTCGAAATTGTAATCATCTCTTTTGTCATAAAGTCGACGAGAGAGAATGCCCGCTTCATTTTTGCAGAGATATAGATCTAAATATGAAGAAGAAGACCTGGAGTACGATTAAAATAATCCAGAGTGTGTCCATTGGTATACTATTGAAGTTATTGCATACTCTATTCCATACAGGAGTTATCTCCCCCTGGAATGAGATTTTAGTGGATATTATGGCAGAACGAGGTCCTATCAAAATGATATAAATTTGCCAGAACTATTTTCTTTACAAGAGAACCCATTTACAGTCCAAACATGATGAAACGGATGTATATTACTGAGGTTTTATGAATTATTTCTCGAGTTTCTGAAGCATTTTCCATGTTTCTAGGAGAAAATTTAGTGCAAAATTACTCATAATTTGACTTGGTTACATCTCTTATTTGCATTTTCCCGGCCTTCCTGGTATGATTGGAAAGCGGAAAAACAACCACGGCCTTCATATTGCCGAAGGGATGTCCATTATTAAGAGTAAATTGGTTAATTTTCTGAGTTTTGTTCTCGAAAATCCTGCTAGAGTTAGCAAAAATGATCAAAACAAAGATGGGGTAGGCGGAAAATTATCGGTCGGATTTCCCACGATAATATGTATAACTGGCAAGTATAGTCACGGGATTTAAACTCCTATTTTGCCGGGGGAGATAAATCTTGCATCCGCCAGGTGGCGCTGTTTCCATGTTATAGTATAGGAAGCGCCCCCTGGCGGCCTTTGACCTCTGGGTGCATGTAAAAACATCTCCCACTTTTGTCCGTTGGAAGTATCCCTTATAATTTGAACGTCAGCTGTGCACGCCTTTGAAATACGCTTGCTTTTATGAACGTAACACAGTAATGCCCGCCAACGCCTTGGGGATTTACGCCGGAAGCTCTGATGGGTATAGATATCGCATGGAATTGACACCAATTCCACGAAATGCAGTGACGCCGTCAACGCCCGTCTCAACGCCTTAACGCTTTATCTACGCCTTATCTCAACCCCTTAACGCCCTATCTTAATGCCCGAGTAGTAGTATAATCGTCAATTCCTTAGGAAAAATGTGGGTGGAAACAGTGCGGGTGGCGTGACGTGACGATGACGTCACATCCGGCCAAAGGTCACATCCGGGTCTAAGGTCACTTCGGGTGACCTCACTTCCGGTTACGTGAACAAGAGTGATCTCCCCCTACATAGAAGACCCCAGTGACTTCCAATGTTAATCTATGCAGAGTGGACAATCTTCAACCTCATGGGAAACCCACCCATGGTCATTTGCGGTATGGGTTGTGGGATCTTGATTTTTTCGTCTCACTACGTAGAACAAGATGATCGGGGTCGCGAAGCCATTGGTTAAAAATTCTGAAAAAGTCACTGTGCGCATGCGCACTAGGCAAGTAGCGCTGTCGAGGCCGTTTTGGGGTTTAGGTGCTCCGATTGGGTGGAGTCAGGTATCAGTGTGAACCTCTCGTGAGGGAACATCCGACTGGATGAGTATGACGTGGAACTAAAGTCATTCCGCGCATGCGCAGTAGACAGTGCATTGGAATGGACGTTTTGGGACCGAGGTGGGTCCCTAGTGGGCCGATTGGGTCGAGTGAGGTATCAGTGTGAAGCACTGGTAGGGGAGCATCCGACTGGATGGGTATGACGTGGAACTGCCGTCATTCTGTGCATGCGCAGTAGAAAAAGTGTATGGGAAGGTAGGTTTTGAGGTCGCGATGGACCACTAGTGGTCCGATTGGGTCGTGAGAGGTATCAGAGTGAAGCTATAGTAGAGAAACATCCGACTGGGCTAGTGTGTGGTCCGTTGTCATCATCCTGCGCACGCGCAGACAGGGAATTGTGTGAAAATGGCATGGGAAGGAGAGTTTTGGGGATCGAGGTGGACCCATAATGGTCCGAATGGGTCGTGGGAGCTATCAGTTTGAAGCTCGCGTGGGAGAGCGTCCAGCTGGATAGCTGCGGGATGGGAATATAAGCTGTCTGCCCATGCGCAGTAGAAAAAGCGCATTGGAATGGACGTTTTGAGGTTGAGATGGACCCATAGAGGTCCGATTGGTCCGTGGGAGGCCTTATTTTCAAGCTCTCTTGGGGTAGCGTGGGGTTGGATTGGTGTCTAAATACATATGGACTGATGAGGGACACGACTTCATCCCTATATGTACAGATCCCACCACCACCGGTCGGTGACACCACCACCATCACCGGGCGTTGACGCCCGGTGGTGGCACGACGTTGACACCGGTCAACGTCCGGTGGTGGTGGCCTGCCGAGAGAGGCAGGGTGGCTTAGTGGGTGTATGTAAATTTAAGATTGAGTTTGAATATATAAAAAGCGGAAGATCAACACGTTCGTAAATGTTCATATAGTTTATTATTCCCTCCAGTACATCATACCCACGCTGGGGGAGCCGCGTTGGGTATGTTTACAAGTATGCTCTTGTCCAATCAGAAGTCGCCATTTCAGAAAGTTCAATCTTCGGCCATGTTCGCTCTGATCCGTTTGTTCTAATCCTCGTCGGCCAATCCAGGACATCGTTCAGCCAGCATATCCCCAAACAGTTGTTTGCGCATTTTGATCGCATTTTCCAGGGCCTCGGTGGGTGGTAGCCCTATATCCTCTTCCAAGTGACGATTGGTCTTCATGATGGACCTGTGCGTGGGTCGCCTTTCATTTTAAGCGGTAGTAGGGTATACTGTTCATAGATCGCCATGGACCGTCGTGATATAGCTGAAAAATGTTGAAAGCGACGTTAAACCCTATTCACTCACTCACTCCTAGATCGCCATGGCTGTTTTCCTGATGCTTGGACGCCTTTGGATGTACGCCTGTTGCAAGTTATCTTGTCCGGCGTCCTCTATCGCTGCAGCGTGAGTATTGATAGGTGCTCTCACAATACTATCCCAAAAGCTAGGTTCGTCCTAACTTTCTTGGGATGTAGGCTGACTATCTGAGATCAAGCTTTCTGTATCAGTAAATAGACTCAGCAGTCTCTGTATCTCCCTCCTCAGTGGGCTCCTCGGAGTCTTCTGGTGTCGTCGCATCATATCGTAATGTCTGGTGAATGTGCGTTCGCACTTAGAGCATTATAACCCATGTTGATGGTTGAAGTCGACTGTGCGCGTTTTGGGAATACACTTGCTTTTATAGACAGTAACGCCCGTCAACATCCGTCTCAATACCTTAACATCATTGGACGGACATCGTTATTTGAAGGTTGAAGAAGATAATTTCCCGTCTCCAGCTGGGCCTCCATAAAGGTTTGAAGGTTTGTGTTGGTATCCTTATTGGGTACTATTTGTTTCTTATGCAGCAAAAGACATACCCGTGTCACCCATTGGATGTCATCTATGAGCGTGATAAGATGACATCGCATGCGTTGGTGCTGAACGGTGGATCCACCTTGAGCTGTATCAACAATAGCATCGACATTGGCTTGAATATCCTCGTTGTCGGGTTCAAACAAGGTGGACTCTGTAGTGCTCATGGTGAAATGAGGGGAACGGTGTCGTGTGGGTTATTTATAGAGGGACGCTTTTGATCTTAATGATGCGTCGAACAAATGTTTCTTTCGTCTTATTGCTCTGACATACGCCGCTTTCCAATTCATGCCCGAGGTTTTCAACATCGACGCTGTTTTTTCGATTTCCATATGAACCGGGTCCAATTTCATATGGGTCACGAGGTCGACATACTGCTGACGTAAAGCCCGTCATAGTCTGGGTGCCAATCTGTTATGGGCTAACATTGCGGCTTCCTCTTTCGAATACCCTTTGTGTTGAAACTTGTTTTCTGTGGCCCTCAACGTCTCGCCCATCTCGGTGTCCATACTTTCTTTGAACAAATCCTTCCATAGCCTCGAGTTCACATTATGTTCATTCCCTTGTACGGGTTTGGGTTGGTCCTTCACGGTTGGGTGATATTCCGGGACTGATGGTATGAAGGGGACCCGCTGTATGGGGGCGGGTTGCTGCTACTGAACGGGTGCTGCCAGGTGTGGACTCGGTGGATGGTGTAGGGGTGTATGACGTTGCGGTGATCCCTCGCCGAGTAACAGGTGGGTCGTCAGCCGGCGACCTTCGGGGGTATGGGCTTTTAAATCTACGTACAGGTAGCCGTACGGACGACTTGTCGCCCCTTGAAACGCCTGCATGAAATGGTCGATGTTCTGAGGATAAATTGGACTACCAAACACACGGATTTTATGCTCTGTCGATGGGATTGGAAAATAACACAAAGTATTGGAAGTTCAAGGCAATATCTCTGGACGCCTTCCCTTGAGGAAAGAGATTCTGGGTCAAATAAATGACGGACAGGTTTCGGTGATGGGATCCTTTAGTAAACAAGTGAATTGTGTGAATTGTCCTTGGCCGCACTCAACAGATCATCTAGCACTACCACGTTGGTCTGCTCGGGGTGAAAGTAATACGGTTCGTCTATGTCGTGAGGAATCCCTGGGACGAAGGTCACATTCTGTAACCTTGTAGTTTCGTAGGCCGGCTGCCATTGCAACACGTGTCGGAGCTGGGGTTGCCACACCTTCCTCTAAGAACTTCATCACCCAGGACGTCTTTCCACATGCCGTAGGGCCGCTCACCGTCATCGTATAGGGATGTTCTACTCCACTTGTTAGACCTATATCGGGGCTCGGCGGTGTCTCTTGGTTGTGTTTGCATTGAATGTGTCTGACCATACTATCGCGACGAGAGAAGGTTCTCTGGCAGAGATATGTTGATCAGTCATGTTGATCAGTCGACCAATACATATGGACTGATGAGGGACACGTGTTCATTCCTATATGTACAGACACTATCACCACAACCACCACCACCACCACCACCACCACCGTACGTTGACGCCCGTCAACGCCCGTGGTGGTGGTAGCTCCCGTGGGGCGGAGCTCCGGAGCTCTTAGAGCTCGGACCTCTTGGAGCTCAGAGCTCGGAAGTGACGTCATCGTACGCATGCGCACGCATCTGTAGTGCACCCTGTACCCTATAGCCCAAAAAGGTGTATGGGAAGGGAGGTTTTGAGGTCGGGATGGACCACTAGTGGTCCGATTGGGTCGTGGGAGGTATCAGAGTGAAGATATAGTAGGGAAACATCCGACTGGGCTAGTGTGTCGTCTGTTTTCATCATCCTGCGCACGCGCAGACAGGGAATTGTGTGAAAATGGCATGGGAAGGAGAGTTTTGGGGGTCGAGGTGGACCCATAATGGTCCGAATGGGTCGTGGGAGCTATCAGTTTGAAGCTCGCGTGGGAGAGCGTCCAGCTGGATAGCTGCGGGATGGGAATAGAAGCTGTCTGCGCATGCGCAGTAGACAAAGCGCATTGGAATGGACGTTCTGAGGTTGAGATGGACCCATAGAGGTCCGATTGGTCCGTGGGAGGCCTTATTTTCAAGTTCTCTTGGGGTAGCGTGGGGTTGGATTGGTGTCTAAATACATATGGACTGATGAGGGACACGACTTCATCCCTATATGTACAGATCCCACCACCACCGGTCGGTGACAACACCACCATCACCGGGCGTTGACGCCCGGTGGTGGCACGACGTTGACACCGGTCAACGTCCGGTGGTGGTGGCCTGCCGAGAGAGGCAGGGTGGCTTAGTGGGTGTATGTAAATTTAAGATTGAGTTTGAATATATAAAAAGCGGAAGATCAACACGTTCGTAAGTGTTCATATAGTTTATTATTCCCTCCAGTACATCATACCCACGCTGGGGGAGCCGCGTTGGGTATGTTTACAAGTATGCTCTTGTCCAATCAGAAGTCGCCATTTCAGAAAGTTTAATCTTCGGCCATGTTCGCTCTGATCCGTTTGTTCTAATCCTCGTCGGGCAGTCCAGGACATCGTTCAGCCAGCATGTCCCCAAACAGTTGTTTGCGCATTTTGATCGCATTTTCCAGGGCCTCGGTGGGTGGTAGCCCTATATCCTCTTCCAAGTGACGATTGGTCTTCATGATGGACCTGTGCGTGGGTCGCCTTTCATTTTAAGCGGTAGTAGGGTATACTGTTCATAGATCGCCATGGCTGTTTTCCTGATGCTTGGACGCCTTTGGATGTACGCCTGTTGCAAGTTATCCTGTCCGGTGTCCTCTATCGCTGCAGCGTGAGTATTGATAGGTGCTCTCACAATACTATCCCAAAAGCTAGGTTCGTCCTAACTTTCTTGGGATGTAGGCTGACTATCTGAGATCAAGCTCGGAAGTGACGTCATCGTACGCATGCGCACGCATCTGTAGTGCACCCTGTACCCTATAGCCCGACGGGAGCTACCACCGCCACCGGGCTTTGACGGGCGTCAACGCCCGGTGGTGGTGGTGGTGGTGGTGATGTCTGTACATAAAGGAATGAACAGGTGTCCCTCATCAGTCCATATGTATTGGTCGACTGATCAACATGTCGTGTACGTGTGCGTTCTGTCAGAGAACCTTCTCTCGTCGCGATAGTATGCTCAGACACATTCAATGGAAACACGACCAAGAGACACCGCCGATTCCAACAAGTGGAGTAGAGCATCCCTATACGATGGCGGTGAGCGGCCCTACGGCATGTGGAAAGACGTCCTTGGTGATGAAGTTCTTAGAGGAAGGCGTTGCAACCCCAGCTCCGACACGTGTTGTTTGGTGTTCTAGCCAATGGCAGCCCGCCTACGAAACTACAAGGTCACAGAATGTGACCTTCGTCTCAGGTATTCCTCACGACATAGACAAAGTAGTCTAGGTAGTGCTAGATGATCTGATGAGTGCGGCCAAGGACAATTCACACGTTACCGACTTGTTTACTAAAGGATCCCATCATCGGAATCTGTTCGTCATCTATTTGACCCAGAATCTCTTTCCTCAAGGGAAGGCATCCAGAGATATTGCCTTGAACTGCCAATACATTGTGTTGTTCTCCAAACCCATCGACAGAGCACAAGTCCGTGTGTTTGGTAGTCGAATTTATCGTCAAAACATCGACCATTTCATGCAGGCGTTTCAAGGGGCGACAAGTCGTCCATACGGCTACCTGTTCGTAGATTTAAAAGCCCATACCCCCGAAGGTCGCCGGCTGACGACCCACCTGTTACCCGACGAGGGATCACCGCAACGTCATATACCCCTACACCATCCACCGAGTCCACACCTGGCAGCTCCCGTTCAGCAGCAGCAACTCGCCCCTATACAGCGGGTCCCCTTCATACCATCAGTCCCGGAATATCACACAACCGTGAAGGACCAACCCAAACCCGTACAAGGGAATGAACATAATGTGAACTCGAGGCTATGCGAGGATTTGTTCAAAGAAAGTATGGACGCCGAGATGGGCGAGACGTTGAGGGCCACAGAAAACAAGTTTAAACACAAAGGGTATTCGAAAGAGGAAGCCGCAATGTTAGCCCATAACAGATTGGCATCCAGACTACGACGGGCTTTACGTCAGCAGTATGTCGACCTCGTGACACATATGAAATTGTTGGACAAGGACCCGGTTCATATGGAAATCGAAAAAACAGCGTCGATGTTGAAAACCTCGGGCATGAATTGGAAAGCGGCATATGACAGAGCAATAAGACAAAAGAAAACATTTGTTCGAACGCATCATTAAGATCAAAAGCGTCCCACTTTAAATAACCCACACGACACCATTTCCCTCATTTCACCATGAGCACTACAGAGTCCACAGTAGTATATATTACTGATTTAAAGCCATATTGACCTACTTATTTGTTCCCCCGGGTAAAATTTGTGGCGGAACTTTGTCACGTGACGATCATGTGATCGTTGGGGGAAAACTACCTCCAACACGAGAGAGCTCCTTGACTTTGGAGCGGGCAGGGTCGAAAAAAAATACCTGAAACCATGAGAAGGAAGACTTATAGTAATAAACATAATCTATAGGTGTTGGACGATGTTATTAGGACGAGTCTAGCATCCGTGCGACCCGAGGGTCGAGCGTTTATTGTCCAGTATATCTCCGCAAAAAATAAACAAACAAAAAGGGGATTCCCCTTTGGCATCGATGGTGCTGCCCTCTAGAGGGTGCATGTAAAATGTCTCCAGATATAAAAAACGGAATACGGACTTTACCCTGAGGTAGCTCCGGGTCACTATAGTTCCGGCAAAGGGTCCCTGGGCATGTATTCTTCCGCGGTGATGCGGTCTGGCGGTGATGCGGTCGTGGGAAAAAGCTTCCGCGGAGAAAAAGTAGTCCCCAGACTTCAAATACGCTGCATGATCCGATTGGGTCGTGTGAGGTATCAATGTGAAGCATTTGTAAAGGCGTATCTGATGGGCTGGGTGTGGGGTTGAAATATTGTCATTCTGCGCATGCGCGGTAGACAAAGCGTATGGAAATAGACGTTTTGGGGTCTAGGTGGGCCACAAATGGTCCGATGGGGTCGAGTGAGGTATCAATGTGAAGTCTATGTGAGGGAGCATCCGATGGGCTGGGTGCGGGGTGGGAATATCGTCATTCTGCGCATGCGCGGTAGACAAAGGGCATGGAAATAGACGTTTTGGGGTCTAGGTGGGCCCTTAGTGGACTGATGGGGTCGAGTGAGGTATCAATGTGAAGCCTATGTGAGGGGGCATCCGACTGGGTGGATGTGGGGTCGGAATGTCGTCATTCTGCGCAGGCGCAATAGACAACGGATATGGAAATAGACGTTTTGGGATCTAGGTGAGCCACTAATGAGCCGATGGAGTTGAGTGGGGTATCAATGTGAAGCATATGTGAGGGGGCATCCGATTGGACTAGTTTCTCGGCCGTTGTCAACATTCTGCGGATGCGCAGACAGGGAATTCTGGAAAAAGGGGTGTGGAAATAGACGTTTTAGGGTTTAGGTGAGCCCCTAATGATCCTATGGTGTCGTATGAGGTCTTATTTTGAAGCTGTCGTGAGGGGGCATCCGCCTGGGCTAGTGTGTCGTTCGTTGTGAATAGTCTGCGCATGCGCAGCCTGGCCGTAGTATAGAAAGCAGGCATTTTGGGGGTATGTCGGGGTGTGTTTGGGGTAGAGATGGACCGCTATGGGTCCGAATGGGGCGTGGAAGATGTCAAAGTGAAGCATGTGTGGGGTAGAGTCAGAATGGCGTGTTTTAAGTGCAAAGTCGCGTCAATCTGTGCATGCGCAGTTGGTTGTAGTAAGTAAAGTGGCCATTTTGGGGCAGTGCAGGAAGGTTTTTGGTGTAGAGATGGACCATCCTTGGTCCGAATGCGTCATGTGAGGTGTCATCTTGTAGCAACGTCCGCCAATACCAAGCTTAACGCTTCAACGCCCTTGTGAAATAGCTCAGAAGTTCTGATTTTCTAGATATTCCATGGAATTGTCACTAATTCTTCGAAATGCAGTGACGCCCGTCAACGCTCGTAGTTACGCCTTAACGCTCTAACATAACGCATTGACGCCATGATATAGACCGGAGAGAGAACAACAACTACAAGGATGACACATGAGAGAACAACAACAATAAGTTTTTTTTCATATAGTTTATTTTCCCCAATGTTACATCATACCCACGCTGGGGGAGCCGCGTTGGGTATGTTTACAACTCAAAAAAACTCTTGTCCAATCAGAGGCCACCATTTGGCGCTGCATCTGTTATATTCCTTCTTGTCCGTTAGATGTATTTTCGGCTGCTCTTGTCTGTCGCCATTTCAGAAAGTTCCATCTTTGCTCGGTGTGACCTAAGTGTCCTCGGGCAGGCCTGGATATTCTTCCGGTAGCATGTCATGAAACAGTTGTTTGCGCATTTTCCAGGGCCTCGGTGGGTGGTAGTCCCATAGCCTCTTCCAAGTGACGCTTGGTCTTCGTGATGGACCTGTGCGTGCGGTCGCCTTTCATTTCAAGCGGTAGTAAGGTATACTGTTCATAGATCGCCATGGCTGTTTTCCTGATGCGGGGCGCATTTGGGTGTACGCCTGTTGTAAATTATCCTCTCCGGCGTCCTCGATCGCTGCAGCGTAAGTATTGATAGCTGCTGTCACAATACGATCCCAGAAGGTAGGTTCTGCATCACTTTCCACGGACGTAGGCTGACTATCTGAGGTCAAGCTCTCCGTATCACTAGATAGACTCTCAGCAATCTCTGTTTCGGTATCAGTCGATACACTCTCAGCAGTCTCTGTATCAGCATCCGCCTCAACGGACTCCTCGGAGTCTTCAATCCCATGTATATTTTTCTGGTGTCGCATCATATCGTAATGTCTGGTGAACGTGCGTTCGCACTCAGAGCAAGTATAAGCCATGTTGACGGTTGAACGTCGACTGTGCGTGTTTTTGGAAATACGCTTGCTGTCATAGACAGTAACGCCCATCAACGCTTAGCTTAACGCTTCAACGCCCTGGTGAATTAGCTCAGAAGCTCTGATTTTCATGGAATTGACACCAATTCATCGAAATGCAGTGACGCCCGTCAACGCCCGTCGTTACGCCTTAACGCCCGTCTCAACCCCTTAACACACTTTCTTAACGCTTTAACGTCGTTTAATGATGCGTTCGAACAAATGTTTCTTTTGTGCTATTGCTCTGACATACGCCGCTTTCCAGTTCATGCCCGAGGTTTTCAACATCGACGCTGTTTTTTCAATTTCCATATGGACTGGGTCCTTATCCAACAATTTCATATGGGTCACGAGGTCGACATACTGCTGACGTAAAGCCCGTCGTAGTCTGGGTGCCAATTCGACCAATACATAAGGACTGACGAGGGACACATGTTCATTCTTATATGTACAGACACCACCACCAACACCACCACCACACACTACCACCACACACACACACACCACCACCACATTCCACCACCACCACCACCACCGCCACCACCGGGCGTTGACGGGCGTCAACGCCCGGTGGTGGTGGTGGGAGCTCCCGTGTGGCAGAGCTCTTGGATCGGAGCTCTTGGAGCTCAAAGCGTGTGGAGCTCAGAGCTCGGAAGTGACATTTGCATATGACCTCTGTGAGGTCACTTCCGCTTCCGTTCACGTGACCGGAACTGACCTTTGACCCCTGCGTGCAATGTACAGATACCACCACCAGCACCACCACCACCACACACTACCACCACACACACAAACACACCACCACACACCACCACATTCCACCACCACCACCACCGCCACCACCGGGCGTTGACGGGCGTTGATGGGGACATGCTGCCTGAACAATATCCTGGATTGCACGACGAGGATTAGAACAAACGGATCAGAGCGAACATGGCCGAAGATTGAACTTTCTGAAATGGCGACTTCTGATTGAACAAGAGCATACTTGTAAACATACCCAACGCGGCTCTCCCAGCGTGGGTATAATGTACTGGAGGGAATAATAAACTATATGAACATTTACGAACGTGTTGATCTTCCGCTTTTTATATATTCAAACCCAATCCTAAATCTACATACACCCACTAAGCCACCCTGCCTCTCTCGGCAGGTCACCACCACCGGGCGTCAACGGTGGGATCTGTACATATAGGGATGAACTCGTGTCCCTCATCAGTCCATATGTATTTAGACACCAATCCAACCCGACGCTACCCCAGCTACGCTACTTGTAAATCAGGCCTCCCACGGACCAATCGGACCACTATGGGTCCATCTCAACCTCAAAACGTCCTTTCCAATGCCCTTTTTCTACTGGGCATGCGCAGACAGATTCTATTCCCATCCCACACCTAAGCAGCTGGACGCTCTCCCACGAGAGCTTCACACTGATACCACCCACGACCCATTCGGACCATTATGGGTCCACCTCGACCCCCGAAACATCCCTTTCCATGCCATTTTCACACAATTTCCTGTCTGCGCGTGCGCAGGATGATGAAAACGGACGACACACTAGCCCAGTCGGATGGCTCCCTACGATAGCTTCACACTGATACCTCCCACGACCCAATCGGACCACTAGTAGTCCACCCCGACCTCAAAACCTCCCTTCCCATACACTTTTTTTACTGCGCATGCGCAGAATGACGACAGTTTCACGTCATACCCATCCAGTCGGATGCTCCCCCACCAGTGCTTCATACTGATACCTCACTCGACCCAATCGGCCCACTAGGGACCCACCTCGGTCCCAAAACGTCCATTCCAATACACTGTTTACTGCACATGCGCAAAATGACGTCAGTTCCACGTCATACTCATCTAGTCGGATGCTCCCTGACGAGTGTTTCACACTGATACCTCACTCCACCCAATCGGACCACTAGGGGTCCACCTACACCCCAATACGTCCTCCCCAGCGCTACTTGCAACAGTGCGCATGCGCACAGTGACTTTTTCAAAAAGTTCCTTCCAATGGCTTCGCGTTCTACGTGGTGATACGAAAAAAACAAGATCCCACAACCCATACCGCAAATGACCATGGGTGGGTTTCCCATGAGGTTGAAGATTGTCCACTCTGCATAGATTAACATTGGAAGTCACTGGGGTCTTCTATGTAGGGGTGCGCTCCACACCTAAATGATGTGCGGTTAAAAATAGACATGGGTTTGGGTATTCGGCCTTAAATATATGTAAAATCTTTAATAAAACCCCTGTAAAAGTATATATTTTCCGAATGGGCACACTCGTGGTATTATTTCAGCAGACAAGTGAGCTATTCAAATTGAAAAGGAAAGACGTGCAATCCTCCTTAATCCTTCTTCAACTTTTCTGAAAAACTCCATAAAATGTACGAAAGTGTGTCAAATTCGACCCACCATCCAGAGAAAACAAACGAAATGATTTTCTTGTTAGACATTTGAAAGTTTCTCCGTCCAACGGACATTTTAAAAAGGGGGGAAAACAGGGGGTCGACCTACTCGTTTTTTGTAAAATTTTATCGCCATAAAGGAACCATCATTTTCGTTCCCCGAAAAAGTGAGGATTTTGGCCTGCCAGATATTCAATTCCGGAAACTATTAACTATGTAGTGGCGCGTAGGTGCGATAAGCAAGCAATTGTTATATCCTCGTTTGAAGAAATGGTTACGTCCAGCAGGGTGATACTATAGATATAAGTTAGTAGAAAGGGAAGAAGGAGTACCATGCTGTCAAAAACAGGCGACCTTCCTTATTATGAAATTAGGGAGGGGCCATTTGTGCGAAACCGTGACAAGTGTGGACTGCACCCTAGGGGGAGATTACTCTTGTTTGCGTGACCGGAAGTGAGGTCACCGGAAGTGACCTTTGACCCGGATGTGACCCGGAAGAGACCTTTGACCGGATATGATGTCATCGTGACGTCATCGCCACCCACACTGTTTCCACCCACATTTTTCCTAAGGAATTTACGCTTATACTACTACTTGCCCGTATCAACGCCTTAACGCCTTATCTTAACGCCCTATCTTGACCCCTTAACGCTCTATCTTAACACCTTAAAGCCCTATCGTAACGCCTTAACGCCCTATCGTAACGCCTAAACGCATTGTCAACCATCCAATCACACACAGGTGCTTTGACGATTAGCCCTTACCATGTTGGGTCTGGCTACTTGTGTGCGCGTGGGTATGTGCGGGTGGGTGGGTTTGTGTTGGTGGTGGTGGTGCGTGGTGGTGTGTGTTTTTGTGTGTGTGTGTGTGTGTGTGATGTGTGGCGGTGGTGGTGGTGGTGTGTGTGTGTGGTGGTGGTGGTGGATGTTTGTGGTGGTGGTGGTGGATGTTTGTGGTGGTGGCGGTGTTGGTGGGGATGGCGTTGCTGAGCGCCCAGTCTTATTCACCAGCCTTGCGCACTCTCAGCGTTGGGTCGTCACTGCGTTATTAGCTCTCATAGGTGACGTCAAATCACCTCATCACCGGAAGTGACGTCACCGCATGCATGTCCGCTCTCAGTAAGTGACGTCATCGCACGCACCTGGTGGTGTACCCTGTACCATGTAGGCCGTAGTCACTTGACGTCATCTCGAAGAGCTCGAGCTCCGAGAGTGAGGTGAGCCTATGTTTGGCCATCCCTGCCACAATTCGTCATTTTATACCATGGTATAAAATATTTACAGGATGCCTGTAAATAATATATACCATGGTATAAAATGCCAAGCCTGCCATAATTTGTATTTACAGGATGCCTGTAATTATTTTGTACCATGGTATAAAATGTCAGACCTGCCATAATTCTTATTTACAGGATACCTGTAAATAATATATACCATGGTATAAAATGCCAAGCCTGCCATAATTCGTATTTACAGTGAAGGACATATATCCACCTTCACTGGATTTGAAGGAAACTACAGATAGCCCTACAGGCACATCATATTTAGATCTATATCTCTACAAAAATGAAGCGGGCATTCTCTTTCGTCGACTTTATGACAAAAGAGATGATTACAATTTCGACATCGTAAACTATCCCTTTCTAGACAGTAATATTCCAGTGGGACCTGCATATGGCGTATACATATCTCGCCTAGTAGCATTTGCTAGATCCTGTGTTAATTGTGACGATTTCAATCAACGTCACAAAACATTGTTGCAGAAACTTATAAAACAGGGCTATTCCTCCGAGCGCCTCCACTCAAAGTTTCTCAAATTTGGCGATACATATCGCACGCTGATAGCAAAATACGAACGTAGCGTACAAGATCTATGGCATTACGTTTCGTGACTTGTGTCTAATTCCGCTTAACCCGGGGCTAGGGGCCGTATGAACCCATGTACTTCAAGATTCTCATGGTGCTCATATGAGTCACAATCAAAGCGTGACTGAGATACATCATTCTCTAGATATCGACTTCAGAACGATTATTATGGATTAAGAATACTGATCAGCGATACGGATTTTATATTTTTGGAACATCATGATGTCTTGTCGGCATCATTGAAAACTGTTGACCGCTTCTCTCTTGCAGGAAACTAGCCTATGTTTATGTATACTATGATTGTCTTTTTTGAATTTGGTGCTAATACTGTTATATGGATATGGAATAGGTTTTTGGATTATGGACGCGGATATTCTTTAATGGACGACGGCTGAATTATGAATGACGGACAAGACGCTTGTATTACAGGATATCCGTAGTTATTTTGTACCATGGTATAAAATCGCCAAGCCTGCCATACTTCGTATTTACAGGATGCCTGTAATTCATTTAGCGGTAAATCGTAAATTTACGCCTTCAGATTATTTCCACCTTATGATATGCACTTTTACAAATTTGGTGCCGGGCTTTACGCTCTTCCCCCTTTTTTGATTTGGCAAGAAATGTAGACAGAAGATGAAGGATCCCTCGAGGCCCAGGTCGCCAAATCCACCGTCTAGTCGCATGCAGTTGATGAGAGTTCAGAATAGACAACGCGACTTAAACACCCTTCTGAATGGAATCCCAGATCAGGCAGCTGCAAGTCCCCGACAACCTGATGGTGATCGACTCATCCACAGGCGGAATTCTTCACGACTGTCAAGATCAAGGCTTATGACTTACGGCTAAATGATCTTGTACCATGGTACAAAATAATTACAGGCATCCTGTAGATACGAATTATGGCAGGCTTGGCGATTTTATCCCATGGTACAAAATAATTACAGGCACCCTGTAAATACGAATTATGGCAGGCTTGGCATTTTATACCATGGTATATATTATTTACAGATATCCTATAAATACGAATTATGGCAGACTCGGCGATTTTATACCATGGTACCAAATAATTACAGGCTGTTACGTCTAAATGATAATAGAAAAACGCAACAGAAAGATTTTGTGAAATCGAAGATAAACAATCAAATATTTATTTACAATACCAAAATCATATACAAATTAAGTTAGGCCAATACAGCAAATAAATGTCAAATAAAGTCTTACTGTTCGATGCTATACCGGTGTATCTCTCAGTCCGTATTGACGTGCAAATCTCTATACAGTCCGTGCCGACGTGCAGAAATCGCGTTCCTGCATTTCGATAGTCCAATACCGCTTAGCTGTTGTCCAGTCTCCGTCAGTACAATTACGTAGATAACACAGCGGTCAAACACAGGAGTAATCCAACAGGAATATATAATCCAGGAGTCAGTAATCTCAAGCAAAGATAATGTTCAGTAGCATAATCTAAAGCACCCACATAAAAGCCGTTTCAATCCCTCGATCACTAAACGTCGAGCTATTTATACTTTATCGGGCATTCGAGATTATTCTATCAAATCAAAAAACTTCCACCGGTACAGCAATGACGTATGATTTTAACCCAGATACGATCACAACCGCTTCTAGAAAGCTCCAAATAATTAACCCATATAACAGTATGTATACAGGCGTATAGATGTGCAGATGGCGCTGTGTAGATGTGCAGATGGCGCTGTGACCCAATTACCATCATAATACGGGTCTCTTCGTAATTCGGCCATTTGCAAATATGATAAATCGGTCAGGACAGCTTCGAGAGAATTCTATAATTATAATCACATAATACGTAGCTCTATTATTCTAGAACTATCTTCAGTGTCTAATTTTATACTGTAATACCATGACACATCCCCTCTTAAAAAGAAGAAAGTTTCGTACTTGGAACTTTCTGGACAATTCAAAACATTATTACAAAACAAAATCTATATTACAACAGCAAAAATGTTGACAAACATATGTACATTATATGCGAGACAAACAATCAGCGATCAAATTGTCCTTACCCTTAATATGTTTGATTTCAATATTGTATTCTTGTAACACCAAACTCCATCTCAACAATCTTTGATTTTTGTTTTTCATCTTACGTATGAAAACAAGTGGATTGTGATCACTGAATACAGTAATTGGCAACGATGAAGAAGTAACATAAACATAAAAATGTTGTAAAGCCAATATCATTGCCAAACTTTCTTTCTAAATTATAGAATAATTTCTCTGATGTTTGTCAAATTTACGTGAAAAATAACATATTGGGTGATCTACACCATCTATACCTTCTTGTAACAAAACGGCACAAGCAGCAACATCACTAGCATCTACAGCCAGTTTAAAAGGTGAATCCAAATCTGGTGCTGAAAGAACTGGCGCGCTCTTGAGTATGGCTTTCAGTTTTTCAAAAGCTGATTCACATTCATCGGTCCAAACAAAAGTTACCCTCTTTCTTAAGAGTCGAGTTAAAGGTTCAGTAATATCTGAATTTTTTTTTAAAAAATTCCTGTAGTAACCAGCCATACCCAAGAAACGCATCAGTTGTCCCTTACATGTTGGTCTTGGAAATAGCGAGATAGCACTGACTTTAGCATCTACAGGCTTTACCTGACCCTGACCTACAACATGACCCAAGAATGTCACACGTGCATGTCCAAATTCACTTTTTCCAAGGTTGACTGTCAGCTTGGCGTCACTCAGTCGATTGAACAATGCGCGAATTCTCTGTAGATGATCTTCCCATGTATCGCTGTAGACAATGACGTCATCAATGTAAGTCTCACATCCTTCCACACCGGAAGTAACACGATTGATGAGACGCTGGAACGTGGCTGGAGAATTTTTCATTCCAAATGGCATAACTTTGTACTGGAACAGACCCTCCGGAGTGACGAATGCTGATATCTCCTTCGCACGATCTGTCAGTGGAACTTGCCAAAATCCTTTCAGAAGATCAAACTTTGACACGAACTAGGCACTTCCCACTTTATCAATGCAATCGCCAATGCGTGGAATAGGGAATGTGTCTGTTTTGACATCGACGTCATGTGAAATTGTATCAGTCCGAGTAGGAATGTCGGGAAACAAATGTTCATATTGACTGAGCAGAGTTCGAAGTTCTTCCTGACGTGCTGGCTCGAGATGACACAACTTGGAATCCAAATAAGGTAGAATGTCAGAGTTCTGTAATTTCGCCGCTGTCATGGACTCTTCACAAGTTTCATTAGTATCAGGGTCAGAACTAACTACACTTACAGGATGGACAGTACTGTTAGTGCTGTCTCTGTCGATGTATAACTTTAACATATTTACATGACATAACTGTTGTTTTTACGCCTGTCAGGAGTCTGAATTACATAATTAAGGTCACTTAGTTTCTTTTCAATGACATAAGGACCATAATATCTAGCCTTAAGTGGATTACCAGGAATAGGCAGAAAAGCCAGTACCTTCTCACCAGGTTTGAAACTTCGTTTAAGGACATGTTTATCATAGGTTATTTTCATACCTTTTTGATCTGACTTTAAATTTAACATGGCCAAATCACGTGCTTTGGTCAACCTGGTGCGAAAGTCCGACACATTTTGTAAGAGATTTTGTTCACTGTCTAGGAACTTTTCCTTTAGCAGTTTAAGTGGTCCTCTAACTGTATGACCAAAGACTAATTCAAATGGACTGAAGCCTGAAGACTCTTGAACAGACTCTCTAACAGCAAACAATAACAAATGTATTGCCTTCATCCCAGTCTTTCTCAGTGTCAAAACAATAAGTCCTAATCATGTTCTTTAATGTTTGGTGGAATCTTTCTAATGCGCCTTGGCTTTCTGGGTGGTATGCAGATGATTTGTACTGCTTTATTCCCAATTCATGCACGACTTGTTGAAAAATTCCTGCCTTAATATTCCGTAAAGGAATGGCCTCCGGCAACCCGGTTGAAGCACACATGATTGTTAACATGTATTGATTGCCTCACTTTGTTTTTGGTAATGGACCAACACAATCTATAATCACCCTACTAAAGGCTTCCCCAAATGCAGGGATTGGTTGTAAAGGGGCCTTTGGTATGGTTTGGTTAGGTTTTCCTACCATTTGACATGTGTGGCATGACCTATAAAATTCCGTAACATCTTTCTTTAAATTTGGCCAATAGAAATGATTTAGAATTTTGTAGTATGTTTTGTAGACACCTAAATGGCCTGAAAGAGGTGTTTCATGGGCTAGTCTGAAGATATCTAAACGATATGACTTTGGTACAACAATCTGATACTTAACTGCCCACTCATCATCAGGTGACACATCTGGCGGTCGCCATTTGCGCATAAGAACACCATTCTTACAAAAGTAACACACAGGCTCTTGAGTTACATCACACTCATCTACTGCCCTGTCAAACAACTTGGAAATGTCCTTGTCACTATGCTGTTTATTAACCAGCTGTAATTGTGAAATTTTGTCATTAGAACATTCCAATTTGCTATCCAAATGTGGCTTATCAGCCTCATCATTTAAACACACAAAGGTGTCGGCCAAACAAACGTCATCGATGACGTCATCTTTAAGAGACTTTTCAGACTCCTCAGCCAATTTACTCATGACTCTAGTAACTGCAAAAACAGGATACAAATTTTGAATTTCGTCTTCAACTGGATCATGAATCTGATCCAAACAAGGTTTGCCAGTTACAATCGGGTTAACCCCGACCTTATCTCCCGCAAGATCATTGCCAAGAAGTAATTAAACACCCTCAAATGGTAAACTACCTTTAATACCCACCGTAACAGGTCAAGAAATCAAGTCGGAAGACAGATGAATGTTATGGAGCGGAACGGGTGTATAATTTACAGAATCTACCCCTTTAATCAGGACATGAAGAAGATGAAGAATCAGAAAACGGCAAAATATCTGCCAACAAAAGAGACTGGGATGCACCCGTGTCTCGCAAAATCTTCACAGGAGTAGCATTAGAAAAATCACTTGAAAGTGACACAAAACCATTGTGGATAAATGGTTCGAAAATCTCCATAACAGGATTTGAAAAACTGTCAACCTTATCCTTGATAGAACTAATAGGAACAGTGTCCTTGGCCACACTGTAAATTTTTACTGTAAAAGTGCAGTAAGTTACTGCTTTCTTTCACAGTAACTTACTGCAAAACATAATTACAGTATAATACTGTAATACAGGCAGTAGTTTACTGTATTACATTGTATACAGTAAGTTACTGCATATATTTTTCAAAATACAATATTTGGCATGAATATCAAATACAGTACACAACGTATTTACTGCAAAATTGGCATAACTTATTGCTTTATTTTACTTTACTGCAGAATATAATTTACAGCATACAGAACAATATTTTATACAAAGAAAATTAAAGTAATGCGCCATATTGTTTCATATACAGCAAGTTCATGCATCTTTAAAAGAAATACATTTTGTATTGTTTTGACTGTGAAATATAAGTACAGAATATACTACTGCTAATTGTTTGTTCATCAATTCATTCTTCTTTGTTTGTTTCTGGGGTAAGGATGCATTATCAACTTTACGGCTCAATAACAACATGCGTTGATGTGAACTCGTAGACATTCAAAATATCTATTATAGTATATTTGGTAAAATTCAATGTTACGGAAACTCCGCAGTTTTGAAAGGAAAAGTCCAAAAACATCACATTCCTGGTAGGCCTACCCTCCCAGAATTCCCATTTTACCCTACTTAGAGGGTTATGCAAATAGGCTCAAAATGACCCCAATATGATAAGTTACAAAGTCGCGAAGTTTCGGCTCTTTATAGTTTTCTTCATTTCGGAGCACGAGAGAATCCTCCAAGGCGACATATGGTTGAGCCTACCTAGAGGCGGATCCCCTCCGGTCTTCGCCACCCCCTCCCACTTCCCTAGTTAATTCTTATCGTGTGCTTAGAAACGGAGTAGACAAAGTTTCTGACTTCATAGCTCATCATATTGCGGTAAAGTTTTAGCTCATTCAGATTTCCTGGTTTAAATGGCTATTTTAATTTAATTATTCTCTGTTATATTTATAAGGGTTAATAATGCAACGATAATAACTTTCACAATGTAATACGAATGGGCGAACATATATTCAAAATCATCATATCATATATATTAATTTAATAAATCAGTGCTAGTTTGGTTCAAAGGGGCATAACTCTTACCGGAGTTTAAAAAGTTTTTTTTTCCTGATTGTTATTCTTGTGTGATTATGTAACCTGATAATGGTGCCCATTTAAATGAGTGAAACTGACGTGAATATCTCTCTGATGTATCTAAAATCATGTATGTGTGTGTTGGACTTATGATATAATATATGGAATGGTCGAACACTAGTTCCGGCACCTTCATATATGTATGTACAGTGGTAGTACATTCTGTGTTCTATAAATTTATCAGTTTATCTCCTTGACAAACAGACAATAACTTGTCATATTGTCAGGAAAAACCAGGATAAGAAAGGAATATCCTTCCTTCCTGTCACTTCGTGGTTTTCTTTTTTTTTCTGAATTATGTGATTAAAATCATATAACAAATTTACAGTAACAATATATTATTGCATTTTTACAGTAAATTACTGGCACCTTTGCTGCCAGTAAGTTACTGTAATAATTACAGTAACATCCTACTGTAAATTTTACAGAAAGTTACTGGCACCTTTGCTGCCAGTAACTTACTGTAAAATTTACAATAATTGTTTTACGGTGCATCTTAACGTCATATACATTATGCACATCACTAACCTGCTTGGGTATAGATCTTGAAGTGAGGAAACCACTGGGTTTTTGAAAGGCTTGATCTTGTTGTCTTCTCTTCAATTTAAAACAATCAGCCATTAAATGGCCGTCCCTCTTACAGTAGCTGCAAACGGGAGACTTATTTTGAGTGTTAAAAGTGGGTGACTGAGACTTTGTATTTGACCTTTGACCGTTGTAACTGGGGTTAAAAGTTTTAGGCCTTGAGAAAGAACTGGATTTGTTACCTGAGATGTTAGACTGGAATGAACTTGGCTTAACAGCATTGACAAATGATAATTTGTGTATCAGAGCGTATTCATCAGCAAATCTGGCTGCTTCGTCTAAAGTGTTGGCATTCTTTTCGTCAAGAAATGTTCTAATATCACCATGGATACACCTTTTAAATTCCTCTACCAGCATAAGCTGTCTAAGGTTTTCAAAGTTGTTGTTAATTTTAACCGAAGCACGCCACCTATCAAATAACTGTTCTTTTGAACGAGCAAATTCTACATGAGTCTGAGAGTTTTCTTTTTCACAACTACGAAACATTTGTCTATAGGATTCAGGAACTAATTCATAACCTTTAAGTATTAAATCCTTCACTATATCATAATTTGATGCTT
Organism: Hanleya hanleyi; assembly: GCA_036873755.1. Lineage (NCBI taxonomy): Eukaryota > Metazoa > Mollusca > Polyplacophora > Lepidopleurida > Hanleyidae > Hanleya > Hanleya hanleyi. Next base: position 115,780 of record JAVTVY010028828.1, read on the forward strand.
GCTCTACCGTTAATTGAGTGTAAATGTCCCTTGCCTTTCCGATCAAAACACTTTGAAGAAGTAAACTCCAATTTTCTTTCGGCCAGTTTAAATTTTCAGCAATTTTCTCAAAATGCAGAAAATATTTATCGACTTCTTTTTCCTGAAATGGTGGGACGAGACGTATTTAACGAGCTGCATCAAATTTTGATTGTGATTGTACAGGTGCATGTGTAGGAGGACTTGTTCGCGACTGTAATTCCAAATGTTTCAATTCTAACTGAAACTGTCTTTCTTTCCCTTTCTCTCTTTCCTCTTTTTCTAACTTTTCTCTCTCTAATTCTTTGTCTTTTTCTAACTTTTCTCTCTCTAACTGAAACTGTCTTTCTTTCTCTTCTCTTTCTCTCTCTAATCCTCTTTCTTTCTCTCTTTCCTCTAATTCTAATTTCTTTAATTCCAGCTGATTTTGCAATTCTAATTTCTTTATTTTCAAATAATCAGCTATTTCCTCAGTTAAATCAAAATCACGTTCATCCCAAAGTTGTTTGCTAACAAAATGTTAGCAATGAATAAATCCTCTTTGCGTAGTTCGTCAAATTCTAGGCTTTGAAGCAAACTGTGCTGGGTCAAATAACATGCTGATAATATACTACTCTTCGACGTCACAAATTCAGACAATGTATCAATTTAGAACTATGTTGCAAAGCTGGAATGTAAACAAAGCTCGCGGACAGGCCCCCAATTTCTGTTACGTCTAAATGATAATAGAAAAACGCAACAGAAAGATTTTGTGAAATCGAAGATTAACAATCAAATATTTATTTACAATACCAAAATCATATACAAATTAAGTTAGGCCAATACAGCAAATAAATGTCAAATAAAGTCTTACTGTTCAATGCTATACCGGTGTATCAGAGTCCGTATTAACGTGCAAATATCTATACAGTCCGTGCCGACGTGCAGAAATCGCGTTCCTGTATTTCGATAGTCCAATACCGCTCAGCTGTTGTCCAGTCTCCGTCAGTACAATTACGTAGATAACACAGCGGTCAAACACAGGAGTAATCCAACAGGAATATATAATCCAGCAGTCAGTAGTCTAAGGCAAAGGTAATGTTCAGTAGCATAATCTAAAGCACCCACATAAAAGCCATTTCCATCCCTCGATCACTGAACGTCGAGCTATTTATACTTTATCGGGCATTCGAGATTATTCTATCAAATCAAGAAACTTCCACCGGTACAGCAATGACGTATGATTTTAACCCAGATACGATCACAACCGCTTCTAGAAAGCTCTAAATAATTCACCCATATAACAGTGTGTATACAGCCGTATAGATATGCAGATGGCGCTGTGTAGATGTGCAGATGGCGCTGTGACTCAATTACCATAATAATACGGGTCTCTTCGTAATTCGGCCATTTGCAAATATGATAAATCGGTCAGGACAACTTCGAGAGAAATCTATAATTATAATCACATAATACGTAGCTCTATTATTCTAGAACTATCTTCAGTGTCTAATTTTATACTGTAATACCATGACAAGGCATCCTGTAATTTATACGAATTATGTCTGGCTTGGCATTTTATGCCATGGTACAAAATAATTACAGGCATCCTGTAATACGAATTATGGCAGGCTTGTCATTTTATACCATAGTATATATTATTTACAGGCATCCTGAAAATGACGAATTGTGGCAGGGATGGCCAACCATATGAGCCCAACGCCCGTCTTAACGCAGTGACGCCCTAACGCTGTTGAGTGAGTGAGTGAGCGAGCGAGCCAGCGAGCTAGGCTTGGCGCTCAGCAGCGCCATCACCACCACCACCACCGCCACCACCACAAACAACAACCCCCTTGGATACCCCACACGATCCATTCGGACCACTAATGGCCCACTCCGAACCTAATACGTCCATTCCAATGCCCTTTTCCCAGAATTCCCTGCCTGCACATGCGCACAATAGCCTTACTTCCACTCCACATCTGTCACCGTGTTTCACAGCTCGAGACAGAGAAAACAAGGTGACACACCCCATACCGCAAATGGGACTAACATTGAAATAATGAAGTGTACGGTGTCAGGAAATTGTCCACTGCGCCGAAATGGACCTAACATGTCCACCCCAGACCTGCATGAACTTTTCAGCAAAAGTCACCCCATGGCCTCGAGACCCATCTCATCGTGTTCTACATCGTGAGACAGAAAAAACAAGGTGCCACATCCCCATATCGCAAATGGTCATGAGTGGGTTGTCCAAGGTACCAGGTCATTGTCCACTGCGCCGGGTATAACATTCAATTGTACATGTGAGTGACGTCATCCGTGACGTCATAGAAACTTGACCCGGACGTGACCTTCGACCCGGAAGTGACGTCACGTCATCCGCGACGTCACCGGCGGTGACGTCATCAGCCTAACGCCTAAGCCTCAAGTTTCCTGATGAATCGGTCCTTTCCCTACCACTGCGCATAGTGGTAGTCAATTACACAATTGCGACAATTGTGTCATTAGCACTTATCAGGTCGCCATGCAGCTTATGTCGTAATTGCGTCATTAGCAGGCGACTCTGCATGCAGAGTCGACGACTAATGACGCAATGACGACAATTGTGTCATTAAGCTTCCGATTCATCGGAAGACTACTATTATTGTTCGCCCTAACAATTCATAATCTTCTCCCTGATTTTGTGGGTGCTTAATCTTAGCAACCATCAGGTCAATCATGCTCAAACTTCACACACGTATTAGACATGTGGAGGTACAGTGCACATTGAAAATTGGTTGTGATTGGTCACAGGGTTCAGCAGCCATCTTGGATTTACCCCGTTTTCAAAAAAAAATTCTAAGCCCTACTCCTCCATCATCCGAACGCATGGCACGATCATACGTAGAAACTTCTGCTCGTAGCCATGCGGTAACGGGTGCTATCTGAGTGTAATAGGGCGTTTCCCAAATGGTCACATCCGACTGGTCCCGTTATATCTGACATCGGTGCAATCACATTCATACAACGAAGACACACCTCCAGAAAGCGATCGATTGAAATGATCCCATGGTGGGCCTCGAAGTGCCCCCATCACAAAATAAAAAGCATATCATTTTCCTGTGGTCTGCCGCCGATTTTATTTTGTTTTTAAATATGTTAGGCCGTTTGTAATATGATTTTTCTTAAGATAAACAAAGATATGAGGCGCCGTTTGTCACTTTCTGATTTAATCTACTGATTTATAAATATCGGGTATTTAGCAGTCGGATATATAAATATCGGGTATTTAGCAGTCGGATATACAAATTTGCAAAAAACGAGCGTGAAATAAACACTGACTTTAGTCAATTTTAAATCCTATATCAGCGAATAAAATCCGAGAAAAATTTATAAATACCTATTTTAGATTTCAAGATATATATATCTCTCGTTGTGTTATTTCTGGGATATAAATTCCTCCACAATATATATATATATTCCTGACAAACGATTTCTTATTTATATATCCGAGGTAACGTATCTTACTTATATATAAATATTTCAAAATGTGTTGTTGGGGTATATATATATCCAGTCCTCATCTAACTCAGGATTTGTAAACCCTGAACTGAGAAATGCCATGTATAGATATCCCATTTACAGTATGCTAATAGTATGCTAATGAGTCGCGAAAACCGGTGACGTCGTCGATTTTGGTGTGGCTTTAGATTATATTATCTCCAGTGGAAATACCTTAAGCTGACACCGGTGTCGTCGGAAGAGGACTTGACCGCGCATGTGACCGCCGCTGTTTTGCGAGCGATTGCGGACGAGTCTCGGGCATCGAATCCCACAAACGCTCGAAGTTCAACGATATCAACTGATGGCGATTTCGAAGAGGTAAGGTATTTATAACTTTTTAGATCATATACTCGTTTCAAGTTAATGTGAAACATGGAAAGTATACTCTCTTATGTCTGGTATTATAGACTGATAGATATCTTTTATGGACTGATATTTTAATCTTTTGAAGAAATTGGAAACATTTTCAATCTACATCGATGAGCTTGCAACAAAAATTGATAAATACTCATAAATCAAATTTGATCAGAACACATCATTTTTGTTCAGAACAGCAAGGTCAAAATAAACTGAAATGTTTAATTTAATAGATCGATTTTCAATCGGATAAAATTAGTCACTAATTCTGGAGCAGAAGTCAGGCTAGATATGAAATTTTAAACTTTGGAAGGTCTCTCTCCACATCGGCCCATTATTGACGTTTAGGCTAGATAATTTGCGCTTTTTACATCCCGAAGCTATTTTTGTTTTATAAGTTATTCTTCCATCAGTGATGCCATCTGCATTCTTGACTAATCATTTATCACCACTGATCATTTTTCGGAATATTAATTCTGATTTCAGTCTGTCGGTATTCTGGAAAATGGCGGGTTAATATCATGACTCAATCTCCTCCCCCATCCGTTTAAATTATTCACGCTGAATAGGACCGATATATGAATGTATACTGTCAACACACTAACGTGGCATGAATAAGACAAGGTTGTCACACAGACGCTTTAACAGAGAACATGGTTATGGTGTAAAAATCCGCTACAATCCATGTCTTTTTTTATCACGTTCCATAATGTTAAGTTAAACGTTAAGTTATGAAACCTAGCGCCAGAGATCTCTCACTCGAAGATCATATTTTGCCGTCAATGCACAGAATTTGCTAAACTTTGAATGAAAGCATTTGATGGTATAGATCAGAACATCAACTGATAAAATTACAAGTGAACCGTGGTGATTGTATAGTGATTTAGCGTATACCCGGCAGAAATTCCGCTTGCTGCAGACCGATACCTCGTTGCATGAAATTTCTAGCTCAAGTTCCAGCGGAAATAACTTATCCGAAATTGCTCTTGATCCAACTTGGCCTACTAATAGTTGATACCATGTTGGTAGTATCAGTTACGTGACCCAGCATTTTCATTGATCTAGGTTTATCCTTCACTCCTTCCCTTTAATCTTAGGCACTTGAGGTTTTATGTCTGGACTGTATCTTGATAAGGACATAAGCCAACATCAATATAGAACCCTTTAAGTCCTTGTACATATATTGGCACTTGCTTCCTGTAGACTTGTGCTGCACAAGTTCTCTCTTTATCTATGTGCCCTAGATATGATATCCTGGATAGACTTCCTTACACAACTGTGTTTAGAGCAGGACCCCTCAGTTGTTTACCAATAATTTCCGCCATAGAGGCCTGTTTATACTGAGCGCGAACGCGACCGCGACCTCGACCGCGAACGCGGCGATCGCATTTGATTGATGTACTGCTATTTGAGTGAAGTCGTTTATACTAACGGCGAACGCGAACGCGGGTGAATTTTAGTTCGCGCGGAAATCCGTGGACATTGCCTCCAGAGCGAATTTTTAGGAAGAGTTCGCGCGAACGATTGGCATTACCCAATCAGTGTGCGAGGTGAAAAGGCATACATATGACGTCGCTGTCTGATGATGTGTAGCCTGACATGGTCAAATCGTAAATGCGCCAGTTTCATCTGCGTATCGCCGCTTTTAGTACGAACGATGATTCGCGCGGAAAGTAGCAGTGGTCGCGGTCGAGGTCGCGGTCGCGGTCGCGTTCGCGCTCAGTATAAATAGGCCTTTAAGCCGATGGAGCAATTTGGTCGTCCCGTTTGCAACTCGACCTGTCCAACTTTGCCCACACAGCATGGACGGGTAGGGTATGTGGGTCAACCCATGGATGGCAGGCCGAAAATTCGTTTGGGCATAAGGTGGCTACAGCAGTTTTCCCGGAAATATAGTGGGTGTCGAGGAAATGTCACCTGTGCATAACTGGATGAATATTTATGTACAAAAATAAACCTCATGGTTTCGACTAGAGAACGAAAATAATGGGAAAAGTTTAGAATTTTGTTTAGGAAAGTTTAGAAATCACAATGACGTCAGAATTACCCCTATCTGTCTTAGATATGGTTGGCCATCCCTGCCACAATTCGTCATTTTATACCATGGTATAAAATATTTACAGGATGCCTGTAAATAATATATACCATGGTGTAAAATGCCAAGCCTGCCATAATTCATATTTACTGGATGCCTGTAAATAATATATACCATGGTGTAAAATGCCAAGCCTGCCATAATTCATATTTACAGGATGCCTGTAAATAATATATACCATGGTGTAAAATGCCAAGCCTGCCATAATTCATATTTACAGGATGCCTGTAAATAATATATACCATGGTGTAAAATGCCAAGCCTGCCATAATTCATATTTACAGGATGCCTGTAAATAATATATACCATGGTGTAAAATGCCTAGCCTGCCATAATTCGTATTTAAAGGATGCCTGTCATTATTTTGTAATGAGGCATTTTCGCACATGAAAACCTAGATGGACGTTATTTGTTTTTGATGGAAGTTCACTTGAAGCCACAATCGCACGAGTTCAAGAAGGGTCTGCACTCCTTTGAAAAATGAAGGAAGAAAGTGTCCACACATAAAATACTGTTATCAAACTATTACTATAAAGGAATATACTGTAGGCGATTCGGCATGTGTGTGTGTATATACAATGCATCTCGTACCTAATAGTAGGTTGGTATCACACATAAGAGATACCAAATTAGAAATTGAAATATGAGGATATGGGGTCGGGCAATGCATTGAATAAACTTGTGTAACATGATGTAAGCTCTCAAAAGACGGAGCTTACTTTTGGAGACAGCGGGTGATGTTGCATGACATATGGGGTCGGACAAAGTTTACTTTATGAGATAGAGGCTGGGACTTGGTGTCCCGGAGGTGAGGACATGCTCCCGTGGGTAGCGGTTGGGTCGAATAAATAGGGAGATGTGAGCTTCCGGAATATATATAGGTATGTGATCGGGCGAAGCTTAGTATATAAGATAGATGGTAGGGTGTTTGCAGAGAAAGCAGCATCCGCTACATGGAAATATCACCGTGTGGGATCTGGCGAGGCCTAGATTCGAAGATACAGAGTGGGCTTCAGTTACCACCTTTACAACAATAGCAACAACAACAACACATTGATCAGAGCAACGGGTCATTTTTTTAAACTATTCAGGGGATTCTTTTTGTTCGGAATAAAATGCTCACTCACATTTTTGAAAAATAAAATATCTTAATATTTAGTTGGTTGATAATGACTCTCAGAATAATGACTTTCGATGTTATGGTACCGGGATAAATATTAAGTGAATGATGGCAGGGGTGTTTCATCTAGCATAATGGGAGACAACCCTGTCAGGAGGTTGGGTCTAGCTCTCAAGTGACAACTGTGCACAACCACAATTGCGACGAAATACATGAATAGACCAATCCAAGTTGAGGAACACCACCATAGACATGGTTCGTCTGACAACTCTGTGGTTAATAGCATGCGGGCCTGCATGTGGAGGATGAGGGAAACCCTGCAATTCATATAATTACAAGCGTCTGGTCCGTCATTCATAATTCAGACGTTGTCCATTAAAGAATATCCGCGTTCATAATCCAAAGACCTATTCCATATTCCATGTAACAGTATTAATACCAAATTCAAAAAGACAATCATAGTATACATATACATAGGCTACTTTCCTGCAAGAGAGAATCGTTTAACAGTTTTCAAAGATGTCGGCAAGACATCATGATGACCCAAAAATATCAAATCCGTATCGATGATAAGTATTCTTAATCCATAATATTCGTGGTAAAGTCGTCATCTAGAGAATGATGTATCTCAGTCACGCTTTGATTGTGACTGTTCATATGAGCACAGTGAGGATCTTGAAGTACATGGGCCCACATGGCCCCTAGGCCCGGGTTAAGCGGAAGTAGACACAAGTTACGAAACGTAACGCCATAGATCTTGCACGCTACGCTCGTATTTTGCTATCAGCATGGGATATGTATCTCCAAATTTGAGAAACTTTAAGTGGAGGCGCTGGTATAGCCCTGTTTTATAAGTTCTGCAATAATGTGTTGTGACGTTGATTAAAATCGTCACATTTAATACAGGATCTAGCAAATGCTACTAGGCGAGATATGTATACGCCATATGCAGGTCCCACCGGAATATTACTGTGCAGAAACGGATAGTTTACGAAATCGTCTCTTTTGTCATAAAGTCGACGAGAGAGAAGGCTCGCTTCATTTTTTTTATAGAGCTATAGGTCTAAATATGATGTGCCTGCAGGGCTATTTGTAGTTTCCTTCAAATCCAGTGAAGGTGGATCTATATCCTTCACTGCGTCATTTATATAGACATTATCCACATTATCGTCTATATAGCGTTTGGTGAATGAGAAGGAACGGGCTTTGAATGGATCGGTTTTTCAATTTTCCCCACCTCTTGCATATCGCTACAATTTATTACCTGTACTTGGTAGGATTCTGCTGGTGGACTGCTACACTCTCAGAAATATTCAGGGAATAATCCTGAATAGATCAGGTTGCACATGCACAACTCAATTTCAGGGATTTTACCTAAAAACCAGGGATAATTTCCAGAAATTCGGGTATATCAACCATGAATTAAAGCTAAATTACCTGAATATTAGGGGATTTTGCGTACCTGAATAGGGTCGGGAACTTACTAATCAGGGTGATAAATGTGCCTGAATTTCAGGGAAAATCCTCTCATTCAGGTAATCAGCCCTGAATTTCAGCCAAAATCCTTGAAATTGAGTTGGGGATATACAACCTGATCAGTTCAGAACTTTCACCTGAATATTTCTGAGAGTGTAGTCCGCGAGGCTCGCCCTCTGTACATGTCACTCGACAAATATATGTAGGTTTATTGTTTCGGTGGGAAATTTAAGCCGTTCGACGTCGGATTCTACAGGTTTGTTTTTCTTGGTATCTTGCATTTACCAGGTTTCCCCATGTTAAGGCGTTTACTCCATCAAATGTCCATGATGCTCATCCATTAACATCAGACGAGTTGTTCGAGCTGATCTGTCATCACATACTTCATAGTCTCCACATGAACATCTGCAATAAAAGCTCGGCTGAGATACTAAGGCTACGTTCGAGAATCCACCGTATTATCCGGTGTGAATGTTGGGTGTCGGATTATTTTCCTGAACTGTCATATGGTTGCATTTTAGTCGCCAGGCGTCGTCAATTTTCCACCACTCTTGCATATCGCTCCAATTTGAAAGCGCCTGCATATAGTCATATTCATCTATATGCTGTTGCCAAATTTAACATAGATATTTTTAATGAGAAATTCAAGCAACTCTATAAACAAAGAAACATCCCATGAATGATATCTCTTGTATGTAGAGCTAAAGAATGCTTTATGGTTTCCGACATTAATATATCTACGACCAGTTTTCTTGAAAACAGATATTATTAATGAACTTAGACCTTCAGTAAGGTCGTAATGATGGATTGTAGTATAGAGAGTCGAGAAATCCCATGTGGATACTGGTCTGTACGGTATGTGACCATTAGCATCAAGTTCTTCCGTAAGACATTTTGAGTTTCTCAATATCCACATACATTCAACTCACTCATCTGTTTGCAGGTATTGGATCTCTTGAGGAACAGACCGGTGCTCAGAGTCTTGCTAGAAAGCTCCTCATGCAAAATGTTTCGGTGTGGGGATCTGACGAAAATCCTTCGCCCCGAGTACAGCGTATTGGGTTCAAATCGAGGAAATGTATTGCTCTTTTCTCAACTTTTTTGGCATCCCTTGAAGGTAAGGTTGTTAAATCATAGTTGCATTGGTTAAATATGGCAGCACAAATATAAATATAGGCATACTTGATAGCACAAAAATATAATACGATCAGAGGTGTGGGCAGTTTTGTTGGCATTCATTCTAGAAATATGACCAGTGTGGCATCCATTTCCATTCAAATGTGCGAATAGATAATCCAGATGGCATATGGACAGGACATCAATTTAGTTTTTCTTTCTCCTGATGATGGGGCATTTTACAGCTTCGAAATAAAATATGCCTGGTATGATTACTGATAAGAGTCACTAACAGGCATGATGTGTATGCATCGGGTAAGTTGTAGACAAGGAATGTCGGTGTAAGATATGGTGGTCCCCCAGATATGAGTGTCCGCTGGCTATGATTTAACCCAGCCTGGGCATTGACATTTGGAAAGGTCAATTAGAGTCCGCCCAAGGGGACCACCGTTTCTTTCCCAATGGATCTAGGGTCGATATCATATTACAATCATTTCGATGTTACACAGGTTTGTTTCATCTTTCACAGAGAAAGATGACGAAGACGTCATGGATGAGCTTCTGGACACCATTCAGCCCTTAACTGATAAGATGAAGCAATATGTGAGGCGGTGTGAGGCGAAATACATTCTCCTGTTCATCACCGGAGAAGAACGTATCCCATGTTGTGGATTTAGTCCTAGACCAAACAACCGTCCTGTGTCACACACATGCAACAACGAGTTGGTGCTTACTGTTAACGCAACTGCAAGCACCTTAATGCTGCAAAGGGACAGTTTAACCGAATGTTCGTCGAAGCGTTGATGAACGGGGAAATGTTTACGTTAGCTTGAGTATCCTGCAGATATCTTCACTGACAATACTACGCGTATATACAGATTTTGGCCCATACAGTACGAACGTGACATCTGACTATCTTTGGGCATTCTGTCAGATCATGGACCATACACTGATGGTCACAGTGGCCTGGCATATGCAATATTGGATGCTAGATACCTACTTATATTTTCAATAAATTATGGAAATTAATAAATGTAATTCTTATTTCAAATCGATTTTTTCCTACGTGGAGGAACCGTCGGAATGCATACGCTTACATGAACCTTCTGTTGAGGAAAGAAATTTATTCTTCGCGCCAAAAACGGAATGTTCAACTTTCAGTCTGAGCGAAATGTAATCTGGCTTCCGCTTCTCCAAGACTCAGCCGTTTTACAACTCCAGTTACCGTGGAATTTCATTGGTTGACTCTCCTAACCCGATTGGAGTGGTAAAACGACCGAGTTGTGGAGAATGCAAAGCAGAAACCAGATTACATTGCGCTCTGGCTAAAAGTTGAAAAAGCCGGTTCTTGGCGTGAAAAATGAATTCTTTTCCTCAGAAAACGGCTTCGGTATTCAAAGCGGTTTGGCCTTAGTAGGAAGTGATAAGCGGATGCCATTTGGAAAGGTGGGCTTAGTTTGTTTCTGAGATCATGGAGCCTACTATATTTTTCTTTAAATTTCTTTCTTTTTCTATGTGTTAATTTGCATAATTGATTGAAAATAAACCGTAGACATCTACCATCCAATATCCCTCAGACCAGCGAACTGTGCTGGTGGTCCATGAACGGATTCATTTTTACAATGTCTATTGGGGCGGCCTGGGTCCTTTTGAATCTCTTTTATGTACCACACATTCCGTTAGCTAGCGTATTATGTTCATCCTTCCGCCTGTTTGTCTGTCCGTCCGTTGTCTGTGCATTATCTTCAGTTTTATTTTATGGATTCATATATTCAATCCACCGCAATGGGCCATTATCTTCCATTGAGAGTCGCTTTTGTGAGACGAGTGATCTCATTATCGCAAAGACGTCTCGGTTGACATAGCGATGAAAAGTTTGTTATAGACATCATTTCCCCAGTTGATTTGAGCTGAGATAAATATTGAACGTATTCGACGCTATAATCTTTGCCTGCATTT
>JAVTVY010028829.1:0-12236 GCA_036873755.1 Hanleya hanleyi
AGGTTTTTGTAGGACAAAAATTTACCTCTAGATCTGTACATGTAGAGTTTGCTGAATCTTTCGTGAGATGATTATAAAACTTGGTGGACATGTTTCATGTTTTCCTAGGTCAGAGGTCTATCCAGCAGTAATCCCGCACGGGACTGACCTATGTAGGATTATGGCTGTATCCAGCAGTAATCCCAAATGGCACTGGCCTATCCAGCAGTAATGCCACACAGGACTGACCTATATCCAGTAGTCATCATTATCCCAGATGGGACTGGCCTATCCAGCAGTAATCCCAGATGGGACTGGACTGTCCAGCAGTAATGAGACATGAGACTGGCTCAACAGCAGTAATCCTACACAGAACTGGCCTATTCAGCAGTAATATCGCACTGGACTGCAGCCCTATGCAGCAGTAATCGCACAGCACTGACCTATCCAGCCATATTACATGGGATTGACCTATCTGGCAGTAATCTCACATGGGACTGATGTTATTGTCTGTACCAGATCATCTATTCCAGACATTATTGTCTGTACCAGATCATCTATTCCAGACATTATTGTCTGTACCGGATCATCTAAGTCAGACGTTGTTGTCTGTACCAGATCATCTATTCCAGACAGTATTGTCTGTACCGGATCATCTAAGTCAGACGTCGTCTATACCAGATCATCTATACTAGACATTTTTGTCTGTACCAATAACTTGAGAACTATTCAACCGATTGACTTCAAACTTGAAGAGGGTCTGGACATTGGTGAGAGGATGGTTGGGATTGCTTTCAGTTACCTGTGTAATCCAAGATGGCCACGGCACCATCAACCATCTTGGAGTGTCAGCAGTTGGATCTTGACACATTCCTTGTCTGACCAATAACTCGGTAACTTTTGAACTGATCGATTTCAAACTTGGAGAGTGCATTTGACATTGGTGGGAGAACAATTGTGATTGCTTTTCAGTTACCTGTGTACTCCAAGATGGCTGCCAGGCATCTTGGATTTCAGCCGTTTGATCTTGCCCTGACATTAACTCGAGAATGATTGAACCAGTCAACTTCAATGGCTTGACATCGGTGTGAGGACTGTTGGGATTGCTTTTCAATTACCTGCATAATCCAAGATGGTCACTGTCAGCCATCTTGAGTTTTACATGTAAGTGCTTGCATCTTCTCTGGGCAATAAATCGAGGATAACTGAACTCCTCAACATTCAAATGTTTGACGTCAGTGAGAAGACAGTCAGGATTGTTTTCCAGTTACCTGTGTAATCCAAGATGGCCACCATCAGACTGTGAATTAATAATGTTGTGACAATAACATGAAATTATTTCCAAACAATTTTCGGTTTGATCGACACTGGCAATGCCTTCTACATCTATGCTTTCAATACTGCTGCAGCTTCAGCGGATCACCTCACAACTCGAGATGTTGAGGTTCTCAGAACGCTTGTTTAAAACCATGGCCAATGATGGACCAGGGGTATTGGCGTCATCATGTATATCCATCTGTACGTCTGTCATTTATCACAATATCTGCAGAACCATGTTCATTAGAGCTACCACAGTTACATCCTTTTTCGAACATAATCATATATCTGACGTTGGAGAAAAGCTAAGAGATTTTGAGTGTCTCACCCTCCTGTTTTATTCTGAAAGAGTCCTGATTGAGGACTGTGGCAGAGTTTAGCAAGCCACGAGTCTCGGTGTCTTTGAGATCTCTTATCTTGAATTGAGACACCCTAAAATATGAAAATTAACATGGGAAAGATATCAGCTGTCAGGACACAACCTGTTGTCGGAGGAAAAGGTGGAAAAAGTGCAATCTATACACTCCAGTATCAATTCTTAGTTAAAAGCCTGGACAGTTAAAATCATAGTAGATGCCTCGAACATGTTGAACCTGAAACATTCCTTTTTCATCACTTTCAATGCCTAACAGTCTTCTCTATTACTGAACATCGAAATACAGACAAATTCAACGTTGGTCATCATTCTTGCCTTGGCCAAGAGAGATAACTTTGCTGAACATTTTGTGGAAGAAAATTTCAACAAACATGGTTCAGAATGACACGCCATGACCTTAAACAATACTTCTATTTTTGGGGACCTAATAAACCAATAAATTAAATAGTCTGTAATAATTTGTGGATATGAACATGTGATTTGTTTGATGTATATTACTGACTGAAATCGGCCCACAAACATGACAAATATGGTAATTTTCTGGAGTAGTCCATTATGATCAGTTCCAAATGTGAGAGGTTTTGAAGTTGAAAATGACCATGAATGTAGGAAGTCCTATTTTGAAATGGGGAGTCTCAAAGAAGTGAACTGGAGGCTTTCTGAAGATCTGGTTGAGGGTAATTGTGGGATGTTGTTGTAACAAGATTCCAAATAAATTCAATATCTTGAAAATTCATACAAGTATAATTTAGGTTGTCTGATAACCACCGTTTCGGTACATTTTGAACTTTGTCAGTTTATGGTACACAAAAGCACACTTTTTATGAAAAATAACTTCAATACATGTACATCTTTCAGTACCGTAAAATTTCAGAAGTACCATTACTTCTCAGAATGTCTGGTTTGTCATTATTTTTAAAATATGTGTTTTTTTATATACAACTATCCTGAACTATTGGTACTATTATGTGTGCCAAGATTATATGATCCTCAAAGTTATTAGTCTAGGAGGAGCTTGATATCTTGGAATAACTTCAAACAGATGACCCAGAAGAGGTCATTCATATCTTGATGTCAAACTCTTTTTAATCTATTCTTTGTCAAAAATGAGATATTGCGTCCAAAAGCTGACAAACTTTTCACAGGTTTTTGAAAATCAGTTTTGAACTAATGTTGCATCAAGACAACCTAAGATATGTGTTTATGAAATTTCAGTGTGCAGTGGTTTGTTAATTACAAGATATTGAGGTGACAAACATTCCTGTTTGAATGAGAACAACATCCCACAATAAATGACCTTTCAGCTGATGATATCGAACCAACTTGTATAAAGAATCTTGAGATACATAACACTGGATTGAAGTATATTTTTGTGAAACACAAATTAGGTGTATAAAGATTGCTGGATGGATTGTGGACAATGAGCTACATAGAATAAGAATGAGGTACATAATGTATCTTTATGGAAATGATTTGTGACATTCTGAATGCCTTTTTTGCACCATATAACTAATCTCATTTTATGTTCATTTCAGCAACCTTCTGTCCTTGAAAACAACTGAACATGCTGAATGATAACACTGGCAATATAGAAGTCCTTCCAAATTTGCAACTGTTTTTAAAGACAGATGGAACCAGAGAGCAGTGTCACATCATAATCACTACCAAGCTCTTTCCTCACTCTCTCTTCTACCGACAGGAGCCATGGTAAACTTGTGTCTAATTCTGCTTAACCCGGGGCTTGGGTCATATGAACCCATGTAAATCAAGATTCTCATGGTGCTCATATGAACAGTTACAACCAAATCTCTAAATAACGACTTTACAATGAATATCATATGGATTAAGAATAGTGATCAACGATACGGATTTGATATTGTTGGAACATCATGAAGTCATGCCGGCATCATTGAAAACTGTTGACCGCTTCTCTCTTGCAGGAAACTAGCCTTTGTTTATGTGTACTAGGATTGTCTTTTAGAATTTGGTGCTAATACTGTTCTATGGAACATGGAAAAGATCTTTGGATTATGAAGCGGATATTCTTCAGTGGACGATGGCTGAATTTTGAATGACAGACCAAACACTTGTAATACAGCTTTGTCAACATAATAATCCATTGATGATGTCACTTTCTCAACGCAATAATCCATTGATGATATCACTTACTCTGTCAACCAATCAAATCTTTCGCAAATTACCATAATGATCATAATGATGATGTTCATGTTTGGATATTGTAACCAAAATTTTAAGGTAATGGTTATTGGTTCAATCATTCTTAGCCATATTTACTTTCACGCCTGGCTAAAATGTTAGAGACAATGACCCCATGACTGGAGAGTTGGCGAGTATCCCCGGAGCTCTTGTGAGTAATCCTGAAATGTAACATAGATACCTGGTATATTATTATAATTCATAATCAACAGGCTACACCAGTAAGGCTACACCAGCCTGTATATGATTGCTGTCAGTCTGGCCAAGATAAATGATAAAATTGTATTCCTTGTTAACCTGAGTATACCTTCTTTTACAAATACATGTATGGTTTTCTGTGTACTTCAGTGCACATTTCAGTTTCAAATAAAATACTTATTTCAATTTCAAACAGACTTGATAGTTTTGTATCGTAGCTCCTATCATTCCTATATTAGGAATTTATCCCAAGCTGAAGCGATAGACATTGGGGTGGGGAAGGGAGAAGAGAAGGGGGGAGGGGGGTCGCAAGGACATTTCTGGCATCGATTTTATATGGAATGTGGAAAATCATCATGTCATGTGGAGTTTATTACGGTAATCTCTAATAATTCAATCTCCCTATCAAAATTCAATCACCCCCAATTTTGGGAACAAAATGCAATCGGCTGTTCTAATAAATTTGATCACCCTTTAAAATCATTGAAATAATGAAGAAATTATTTCATGTATGATTTTTAACCAATTTTTCAACTTCCTGTTTACTAAATTTGATCATCCTCTGGTTTTACAGTAAAAAACTTCAATTCATGAGATTGAATTATTTGAGGGATTACTGTACATGTAGTGCCTTAACCCTTTCACCAATCATTCCCTGTTGAAAAATTTACACCTAACTTCTATAAAGCCAAACCCAGGGCTAAATCGGTAAAAGGGTTAGCTATGTTAACACTGAAACGAGGAAACCTGTGACTGAAATAGCAGTGACAACATCGACACTCTTAGAAATAGTGTTGCTTGTAATGCTTGAAGTTTTCTTCTGGACACTTTGAAGGTGATGCATATTGAATTTTTAGGAGACCAATTTCAACCAATTGATCTGGTACCAGTGTTGAAACTACTCAACATAAAGAATTCACCACTTTCAAAGGGAGTCCAGACAGTTAGAACTTCAAGCGTTACATGCAAGACTAATTCTGCAAGTGAATCTTCATTTGATTCACACATGGTAATAACCGGCGATAAACATGCGTGTCACACATGTGTGTCACGCATGTGCCTAATGTATGAAAAATATGCTAGGTCTCACGCATGTGTCACGCATGTGCCACATGTATTACACATATGTTGCTACACGCATGTGTCTGATGCTAGGTAAGAAATTTACGTGACACCATGTGAGAGCACGCATGTGAATCATGCGTGTCACGCATAAATCACATGTTTGCAATTTTGCCTGTGTACCACAAAATCAGTTCCATTTCTTAATTTTTACGACGATGTCGCGAAGGTGTGCGACAAACTCTTTCTGCCGACGACGTCGGGAGAAAACTGTGCTGTTCAGTGCTTTTAACAGAATAAGCTACAGGTGTGCACCGGATTTAACCCTACCAGGCCCGGACATGTCACCATCTTCAGGATATTTTGATTGGGGACCACCCCAGCGTAAAATCTAACCTTCGAAATGGATCTTTCTTTATCTTGATTTTTCAAAGAAAGGTTTACATCTGCCACATCACGTATCACCTGGATATGGTGTGTTTTATGTAGTCTTCCAGATTCAGCTGCCTTAGGGCAAGTATATATTCGACACATTGCTGGCTTCTAATTTTTTCCAAATATAGGGCATATTCGGAAAGGTCGAGAGCTCACGAAGGCTGGTCTGAAAGTATATCAATAAACGACTGATCTTAGTCCTGCCGAATTCATCTTCTGTCATGGCTCGGCTTTGTGAGTGAGTGAGTGAATTGGATTTAACGTCGCTTACAACAGTTGCTTTCAAGATAATTTCAGTCATATTGCGACGAACCAACTAAGCACCACACGGCCAAGTTGCGTTCCTGCTGCTTCAAAGAAGAAATCCACCCTATAATTCACGGAGGACAGCACACAAGACATATACATGACGCTTACATGGTACAATGAAGACAAGTGATATTACAGTGACAGACATGATATTGTCAAGTTTCTTTTGTTTCCCAGCAAAATACATTGAAGCAACAGGAACCCGTGCCCACCGAACACCCACCAACTACCCGCGAACCATGACTAGGAATGATGTTCTACAAGGAACCAACTATGTTGAATCAACATATATTCTAGTCGAGTTATTCACTCAATAAATGCGGAAGTCAACTTCAGGGCAAGTATATTACCGAAGATTCACTTTAATTCTGGCAGCATCATTTTTAACGTAATGTTTCCCAGTGGTATGGTAAACGACAATTTCTGGGAAGGTTCCACATTTTTCGAAACTGAATTGGAGAACAATCATATATGTGTGTATCTTGCCAATTGAATTAACGATACATCAAGTGAGTGAGTGAGTGAATAGAATTAAACGTCGCTTTCAACAGTATTTCAGCTATATCGCGACGAACCAACTAAGCACCACCCAGCCAAGTTGCGTTTCTGCTACTTCAAAGAAGAAATCTTTGAAGCAGCATGGAACCACACACCCTCCATCCACCCTATAAAACACTGAGGACAGCACACAAGACACAGGCAGGACGCTTACATGGTGCAATAAAGACAAGTGATATTACATTGCTAGATATCACATTATCAAGTTCCTGTTGCTTCTCAGCAAAATGCATTGAAGCAACAGGAACCCGTCCCCACCCAACCACCCGCAACGATACATCAACCAGTATTACATTGTTCCCAACTAAAAATGGAAATAAAACTAAAACACTCCAACCCGTCCTGCTTTCCTGGCAAGCAGATGATGATAAACAAACTGTTAAGTTTAATGACCTTATAAATATATACAAATAAAAATGCTTTGATTATGAACATGTGGGGGGATTAACGCTTCTTATTGTTCAATTATTGGAGAGCGTTATTAATTTATTAAGGCCTATGTTATGGCATCCATTCTCGTAACCTCGACTTGAAAAATCTCTTATGTCATTTATAGCAGTAATACTAGAATATATTTGCACAAATTTCTCGCCCATCTCAAAGTTGCTTAACATATAAGACAATGCTATAGTTAAAAGACACCCATCCAAACACCAAAGATATGATGGACAATCCTCAAAATTCAAAATTTAAAATCTGTTTACTTGAATTTTTCATAGAGAGTACAAATATAACAGTATTTTGCATACTTGATTGTTAAAACTCTTGATTGTTGGAAAAAGTCTTAATGTTCAGTCACAGACAGGGCTGCAAGGTCTTGCCAGGCTGAAGTTCATATGCGAATATCCTTCCAATGCTGAAGGAAAGATCTGGGAAACATTGGAAAAATCAAAACAATGTGCTTGCAAATGCAGGTCACGTGAATCCGGATCTCAATTGTTATGCAAATACATTATGAGGCGCCGTTTGTCACTTTCTGATTTAATCTACTGATTTATAAATATCGGGTATTTAGCAGTCGGATATATAAATATCGGGTATTTAGCAGTCGGATATATAAATTTGCAAAACATGAGCGTGAAATAAACACCAAGTTCAGTCAATTTTAAATCCTATATCAGCGAATAAATCCGAGAAAATTTTATAAATACCTATTTTGGATTTCAAGATATATATATCTCTCGTTGTGTTATTTCTGGGATATAAATTTCTCCACCATATATATATATATTCCTGATAAAGGATTTCTTATTTATATATCCAAGGTAACGTATCTTACTGATATATAAATATTTACAAATGTGTAGTTGGGTATATATATATCCATCTTCATCTAACTCCGGATTTACAAATACTGAACTGAGAAAGTCAATTATATAGATATCCCAGTTATAATATGCTAATGAGTTGCGATACGTTTACCGCAAAAATGATGATGTCACACTAAGCCTCTTCAAGTGTACCAAGGGTCGGCAAACACCGCTCAATCATTCCGCAGATTCTCATGTGCGGTATTGTAAACACACGCTAATTTGTGGGTCATCTGTGAATATTATCGGGCAAATTCATTCAGGTATTTCTTACTTTTAACCAGCGTTATTCGCAGAAGCACAGAATGTATAGAAAGCTATTATTATTAGTATTTATTATGTCTTGCCCACGGATCACAAGGACTTTTGTCACCTGAAACACGAAATAGACAATATGATCTAAACCAAAACCAAAACCGACGACGTCATCGGTTTTTGAGACTCCTCAGCATACTATTAGCATACTATAAATGGGATATCTATATATGAGACTTTCTCAGTACAGTATTTGTAAATCCGGAGTTAGACGAAGACTGGATATATATATACCCAACAGCACATTTTGAAATATTTATATATCAGTAAGATACGTTACCTCGGATATATAAATAAGAAATCGTTTGTCAGGAATATATATATATATATTGTGGAGGAATTTATATCCCAGAAATAACACAACGAGAGATATATATATCTTGAAATCTAATATAGGTATTTATAAATATTTCTCGGATTTTATTCGCTGATATAGGATTTAAAATTGACTAAAGTCGGTGTTTATTTCACGCTCATTTTATGCACATTTATATATCCGACTGCTAAATACCCGATATTTATAAATCAGTAGATTAAATCAGAAAGTGACAAACGGCGCCTCATAAATACATAAGTCTCCCAAACCCCAGAGAAAAATTTCAATCAGTCCAGACCTGCCACCCATTTACATTTCCTGGGGATTACAGTCTCTGCACTTGATTTAGTGGTTTACAAGTAGTAAGGAGAGAGAGATAACTCTTTTGTGGAGGGTACGTGGAGGGGGCGCCACCAGGCCAAGAGACCAAAAACTACCTCCAACACAGAAGAGTTCCAATCTAGGGGGAGGTAACTCCGGGTGACTATAGTTCCGGCAAAGGGCCTCTGGGCATGTATTCTTCCGTGGTGATGTGGTCTGGCGGTGATGCGGTCGCGGGAAAAAGCTTCCGCAGAGAAAAAGTAGTCCCCAGACTTCAAATACGCTGCATGGTCCGATTGGGTCGAGTGAGGTATCAAAGTGAAGCATTCGTGAAGGGGCATCCAGTCATGGGTGGGTGCATGTAAAATTTCTCCGGAAAAAAAAGCGGAACACGGACTTTACCCTTAAAATAGGGGAAAACCCCTATCAACCCTAGTCAAAAGGGCTAATATCGTGCCCCGGGCTTATTGGGACCTGCCTATCAAGTCAATGGGGTGGGTGCATGTAAAATTAGGATTTTTTCCCGAAACTATAAAAAGCGGAATACGGACTTTACCCCTAAAATAGGGGAAAACCCCTATCAACTCTAGCCAAAAGGGCTAATATCGGTCCCCGGGCTTATTGGGGCCTGCCTATCAAGTCAATGGGGTGGGTGCATGTAAAATTAGGATTTTTTCCCGAAACTATAAAAAGCGGAACTCGGACTTTACCCTACAATAGGGGTCTGTATTATACAATATAAGGGAAAATGCCTGTATGGGGTATGGGGATGGTCAATTTTTTTCGTGGGCTTTACTATGGGTTGTGGGGTCGCGTTTTTCTCGTCTCGCCAAGAAAATGACAATGGGAAGGGTCCCGGAGCGAATCGGTGAAATTTTTGGGAAAAGTCACCGAGGTCTGTATATAGGCCCATAGGCTGGCCATGGGGGGTATAGGTCCAACCTGGGAAATGTACACACGTTCATTGTGATATGGGTTGCTTGGATTTGTTTTTCACGTCTCGTCATTTAGAACACGATGGGAAGGGTCCCGGAGCGAAACGGTGAAATTTTTGGAAAAAGTCACCGAGGCCTGGGTAGGCCCATAGGCCTATACTGCATGGCTATGGGTGTATAGGTCCATACGGGGTGGACATTTTGGGATCTAGGTGGGCCACTAATGGTCCGATGGGGTCGAGTGAGGTATCAATGTGAAGCCTATGTGAGGGGGCAACCGATGGGATGGATGTGGAGTAGGAATATCGTCATTCTGCGCCTGCGCAATAGACTAAGTGTATGGAAATAGACGTTTTGGGATCTAGGGGAGCAGCTACTAGTGGGCCGATTGGATCGAGTGAGGTATCAATGTGAAGCCTATGTGAGGGAGCCTCTGATGGGGTGAGTGCGGGGTTGAAATATCGTCACTCTGCGCATGCGCAGTGGACAAAGGGTATGGAAATAGACGTTTTGGGGTCTAGGTGGGCCACTAGTGGGCCGATGGGATCGAGTGAGGTATCCATGTGAAGCCTATGTGAGGGCGCTAGACTAGGGTGTCGTTTCCATTCTGCTGCGCAGGTCACGTGGGTTGTGACGTCACTTCCGGGTTTCACCTTCGAACCCAGAAGAGTTCCAATTTTTCCTTACACGTCCGGATGTTCAACCTTCGGGGTTTTTCCCGGCCCGGCCCGGCCCCCCCCCCAGCGCGCGCGCGCGGGTTTCCCGGCCGCAGCACGCGCGCGCGCGCGGGTTATCCGGAAGTGCGCGGATGGATGTCGGGTCAAAAGGTCAAAGGTCACATCCAGGTCAAAAGGTCCAAGGTCTCCCTTTCGGCAAGGTTCGGAGACAATGTTGCGGCATCGATATACAGAGCTTAAACCCCAAAAGGGGATTGTAAATTAACCTGGGAAGGATGGGCAGTTCCATTTGGACCAATCAGCGGTCGAGAAAAAGAGCCAATGAGCGATCGATAAAAGAACCAATGGACGGGTACTAGAATTTCGCTCACGTCTGCGCCTACATCCGGGTACTGGGATGCTTTCGCCTACGTCCGCACCTACATCCGGGTTGTTGTACACCCGGGTAATGTTTTCTGGACATGGATGGGTTACCTTTGGCTCCATTCTAGGCCACTGATTGGCTAATACGGTGTTCAAAGCCAGTTTCATACATTATGCTCATATAGAAAACACACAAGACAGGGTTTTTTGGTTAGATCTCATTTTGTTTTTTATTTGCGTGTGAGTGAGTGAGTGAGTGAGTGAGGCGTGCAAAACGCCCGTGAGGCGTCCCCAACGCCCGTCTTAACGCATGGACGCACTAACGACGGTGAGTGAGTGAGTGAGTGAGTGGTCATATAAGGTCGTTTGTACACCATTAGCCTCAGTCTGTATCCATCCTTTGACCGGGTACCATGTCGAGTACATGTCCGTTCTGTCAAAACACACTCTCTCGTCGCGACAATATGCTCAGCCATATGCGTCTAACGCATAGACAAGAGACACCACCAAGTCCCGCTATAGGTCCACCAAGTGGCGTAGGACATCCCTATACGATGACGGTGAGCGGCCCTACGGGGTGTGGAAAGACGTCCTGGGTGATGAAGTTTCTAGAGGAAGGTGTGGCAACCCCAGCTCCGTCACGTGTTGTTTGGTGTTATAGCCAGTGGCAGCCCGCCTACGAAACTACGCGATTACAGAATGTGAGCTTTGTCCCAGGAATTCCTCACGACATAGACGAACCCTATTACTTCGATTCCGAGCAGACCAACGTGGTAGTGCTCGATGATCTGATGATCGAAAATCGCCGACCTATTCACCAAAGGGTCCCATCATCGCAATCTGTCCGTCATCTATATGACTCAGAATCTCTTTGCTCAAGGGAAGGCGTCCAGAGATATTGCCTTGAACTGCCAATACTTTGTGTTGTTCTCCAATCCCATTGACAGAGCACAAATCCGTGTGTTTGGTAGTCGAATTTATCCTCAGAACATCGACCATTTCATGCAGGCGTTTCAAGGAGCGACAAGCCGTCCGTACGGCTACCTGTTCGTAGATTTAAAAGCCCATACCCCGGAAGATCGTCGGCTGACGACCCACCTGTTACCCGCCGAGGCATCACCGCAACGTCATATATCCCGACACCATCCACCGAGTCCACATCTGGTAGGGCAGCAACAGCAACCCACCCCCATACAGCGGGGCCCCTTCATACCATCAGTCCCGGAATATCACCCAACGGTGAAGGACCAACCCGAGGTTGAAGAACATAATGTGAACTCGAGGCTATGGAAGGATTTGTTCAAAGAAAGTATGGACGCCGAGCTGGGCGAGATGTTGGAGGCCACAGGAAACAAGTTTCAACGCAAAGGGTATTCGAAAGAGGAAGCCGCAATTTTAGCCCATAACAGATTGGCACCCAGACTACGACGGGCTTCACGTCAGCAGTATGTCGACCTCGTGACCCATATGAAATTGTTGCACAAGGACCCAGTGCATTTGGAAATCGAAAGAACAGCGTCGATGTTGAAAACCTCGGGCATGAACTGG
>JAVTVY010028830.1:0-12456 GCA_036873755.1 Hanleya hanleyi
AGAAATTGTATTAATTGCATGTTGATATGATATATATGTTTCTTCACAGAATAACCCATGCTACAGTACACTTGTCCTCATGGTGGTGAATAATCCAAGCACAAAACCAATGCCATCGCAGTGTGGATGATCTGCTATTTGAGAGTTGAGATTCTCAGCCGGAGACTGACACAGTGTGGATAATCTGCTATTTGAGAGTTGAGATTCTCAGCCGGAGACTGTCACAGTGTGGATAATCTGCTATTTGAGAGCTGAGATTCTCAGCCGGAGACTGTCTCAAGAATTTTGAAACATTATGTCAAATCGACAGAACTTGAGAACTGTACTCTTCCAGACTCATTTCTTTATAGTGTAAATTTCCTTTCAACTTCACAATAAGCGACTCCTAGACTGCATTGCAACGCCACAGAGGAGCAACCTGTCAAATAGAAGGATGATGAAATCAGATTTTAATATATGCTTTTGATATGGTGTCTGCGAGCCACATGTATCATTGACATAAATTAGTTTAACTGATCTCAACATGCTCAAAGAAGACCAAATTGGAATGGTGTTCTGAAAATGTGTAATGAATTTCATTATAATGAGGGTTCACTGTATATTCATACGATTGCACATTATGTCTGTCAAATCTGTGATTCACTTCTTAAAGGTGAAATGCAAAGGTCATTTTATGTTCTTCATGGGTTAATGTTGGAACTATCAGCTTATTTACTTCTTTTGGTTTTATTAGAAGTATTTTGTCTACTAGCTAGTAGCTTTAGAAAAGTTGGTATCTCAAGCCTGGTCGATTTCACAAATGAAATCTGCATCACGTATCGGCCTTGTTACCCCTCGGACAAATGTGCCCGAATGGTATTGTCATCGTTGCTTCATCTGTCTGTCTGTCTGTGGACACGGTTTCTCAAGAAGGATTTTAGCCAGCATCTCTCACACTTCGGAAAACATCACATGGCATCAAAATAACTCCCATTTAGCACCATGTTAAAAATTGCTGAAGTGAATGGATTACTTCGGCAATTGCTGAATGCTGTGGCCAATTGTGAGGGTTGAGCCAGGCATTGAAATTCATACCACTTATGCATCTGGTGAAAGGTCAGAAGCTTATTGAAAATGACTGACCTTGGCCTATTTTATCAAGGTCAAATTCTATTATTTGCTATACATTATTGTCCCCCGCCGCAACGCGGCCGGGGACTTTAAAATGGTTCTTGCTTCTATGTGTCCGTGCATGCACGGACATGTCCGTGCAAATACTTCGTAAGCAATAACTTCTAAATGCGTTGTCGGATTCCTCCGAAATTTGGCATCTGCATTCTTTGCGACAAGACGTCTCTTGGTATTACGTTTCAGCAAGATCCGCCTGTAGGTGGCACCACTGGGGTCTTGCTTCTATGTGTCCGTGCATGCACGGACATGTCCGTGCAAATACTTCGTAAGCAATAACTTCTAAATGCTTTGTCGGATTCCTCGGAAATTTGGCATCTGCATTCTTTGCGACAAGACGTCTCTTGGTATTACGTTTCAGCAAGATCCGCCTGTAGGTGGCGCCACTGGGTCTTGTTCCAATCTTTAGTGCATGTCCGTGCAAATACTTCGTAAGCGATAACTCCTAAATGCTTTGTCGGATTCCTCCGAAATTTGGCATTTGCATTCTTTGCGACAAGATGTCTCTTGATATTACGTTTCAGCAAGATCCGCCTGTAGGTGGCGCCACTGGGTCTTGTTCCAATCTTTAGTGCATGTCCGTGGATGTTCGTGCAAATGCTTCATAAGCGATAACTCCTAAATGCTTTGTCGGATTCCTCCGAAATTTGGCATCTGCATTCTTTGCGACAAGACGTCTCTTGGTATTACGTTTCAGCAAGATCCGCCTGTAGGTGGCGCCACCGGGTCTTGTTCCAATATTTAGTGCATGTCCGTGCAAATACTGCGTAAGCGATAACTCCTAAATGCTTTGTCGGATTCCTCCGAAATTTGGCATCTGCATTCTTTGCGACAAGACGTCGCTGGTATTACGTTTCAGCAAGATCCGCTGTAGGTGGCGCCACTGGGTCTTGTTCCAATCTTTAATGCATGTCCGTTCATGTTTGTTCAAATCCTTCGCGAGCGATAACTTTCGAACAATTTGTCGGATTTCTTCGAAATTTGGTAAATGCATTTCCTGCGACAAAACACCGTTGGTGATGCGTTTCAGCAAAATCCACCCGGAGGTGGCACCACTAGAGTTCATTCCATTATTCCATGCTGCAAGTGATAACTTAGAAACACTTGGTCAAATTTCTTTGAAATATCCTACATATGTACCTTTCTGGGTAACATGAGAAACGTTGCGGCTCATCGGATTCTTCTCAAATTTGGCATGCATTTACCATGCCAGGAGCTGTTGCTTGGGATTGCCTTTAGCTCACTTGCACTCATAGGTGGCGCCACCTGGTGGCAACATCACAAATTCGTTTCCGGGTAATAACTTGAGAACTGACCATCGGATTCTTCTCAAATTTTGTATGAATGTACCGTGACATAAGATGTCGCTTGATAATGCATTTCACTGACTTGCGCCTAGAGGTGGTGTCACCTGGTGTCAAAATCTAAATTTGGTTTCTGGGCAATAACTTGAGGACCCTCGTCGGATTCTTCTCAAATTTGGTATGCAGATGTCCCCATAATACCATGTTCCTTGGGATTGTATTTTCCCGCTTCTGCCTACAGGTGGCGTCTCCTGGTGGAAAAATTTGTTTCCGGGCAATAATTTGGCAACTGCTCATCAGATTATTCTCAAATTTTGTATGTGACCCGCCCCAAATAACATGAACACCGGTGGGCATCTAGTACCGGCAATAACTTGAGGACCCCTCTTCAGAGTCTCAAAGTTCATATGCCGATACCATGACATGAGATGTCATTTGGGATTGTGTTTTGCTTGCTTGCATCTACAGGTGGTTTCTGGGCAATAGGTTGAGGATGCCTTCATATTCTTGTCAAATTTAGTTTGCAGATAATATGCCATGAGTTGTCTCTTGGGGTTGCATTTCGGTTACATAATTTTCATGCTACATGGTAAAGAAAATATATTACAGTAGCAATCAACATTCAGTCAGCCATTCGGAGTTGATCTCAAAACCTGGGAAGGTGGAAAGACCCCTCTGCTTCTTACGCCTGTGAGGTAGCTGTTGCCATCCTCATGAATATCTTCTGAAACCGACAGCGCTTATAAATATTGCTGCCATTTTGGCGGGGGACCTAGCATCCTCTGGCTGCTTGTTTAAAGATTAAAGCTAAGGTCTCCAAATTCATATTAAATATGCAATTGGTGATTGCCTAGAAGCCTATTCCAGTTGACTGACTTTGACCTATTTTTTCAAGGTCATATACTGTTATGAAATGTTTTGAATTATGATATAACATGAAGAAATGTAGCTACTAGGCTTTCCAAATTAATACTATGTATACATCTGGTGATGGCCCAGAGGTGTGCTGGAGATGACTAACCTTGACCTATTTTCTACAGATCAGATTCTATTTAGTACAATATTTCATGAAGGAGTATATCTACCTTGTCCAAATTTATACCATGTATGCCTGAACCTGAAGTCTATTGATTATCACTGACCTTGACCTATTCTCTAAGTTAAAAGGTCAAATTCTATATGTTCAAGTGTATAAGATCTTGTTCCATATGCAATTAAGTTAGAAGAGACCAGATAATTGTTGAAGATGATTGACTTTGATCAGTATTTCCAAGATCAAACTACTTGATTTGATTATGCTCTACCAGAACTTCACCGCAAAATTTTCCCATCAATTAAGGCCTTGGCAAAAGCCAACCTGGCTCAACTTCTATGTATTCTAAAATGATAGAACTACAGTCAACACTACTAGATCACCTTTTTGTCAACCTACAATACATGATGTTGTCAAAGTTCTAAAAGTACATCGTATTCAATGCATGACTGTAGACAATAACTGAGAGCCGACATGGCCGAGGGGTATTGGAGCCCATTGGGCCATTTTATGTCACAGCTCGGTCAATACTTGGATGGGTGACTGGGTGCTGTACTGGCTGGGCTGATCAGTGTCCAGGGTAATAGGAACTGTGAGCACTCTCATGTTCTGGAACATGTAGGCACCGTCCTGATATGACTGAAACAAGGTTGAAAACGACGTTAAACCCTACTACTCACTCACCCTTTTATGTCACAGGTCGGATGTCCATGCTTGTAATGTTCCGTCTTCAGGTGGCTGGAAGTAAGGAAAGGAAAGATTACGAGTGATGATTGTGTACAAATTGGAAGTCAGCTGGGCTTGGGGAACCAACATTTCAAAAGATTCTAGCAGACAAACTACTTCAAATTAAATCAAGTACCGGTAGCAGATATACCGATATTTTTTATCATTATTCAACTTATACATGTTATATAAAATACTACGAGAAGAATCTAAAAACCTTTGCATTTCAACTTTAAAAGATGCAGCAATAATTGAGATTGGCTTTGTTTAAGTTAACAAATACTAAATATAGAGTATTCACTTTGAAAGACCCAATACTTGATATCTGGTCCTACAACAAAGGTAATGTGAGTGGAACTGCTGATATAATTGGCCATGATATAAAGTTATGTACCGTGGATTCGCGAGTTCAATGTTTAAATTCACACACCCTGCATCTGACCGTACGTAGTTCAGCCGATGTGCACATTGTCTTGAGATGTGTAACCCAATGTTGAAAATTCTGATTTATTTCAAATTTATCCTAGGGCATCACCTTCGCTATCGCTATGGTTATGATTGACAGGTGTGCCTGAAAATTACAAGCGCCTACTCCTATTTTGCACTAATATACAGTACTACTTCATTGGCCCTGGTATTGAGGAACCACGACATACGATGCCTTGCAAGTATTCTGAGTATAGCTAATACAACAAAATGCTGTGGTATTTTATGCCAATCATCCCTTGTATTCTTTCATAGATAATATTGTATTAGTTGGATAGACGATGGTGGTGTGTAAACAGAAAGTGACAAACACTTCCTGGTCCACTGGTGAAAAATCTATATACATGAATATGGATTTTTGAGTTTCTATTTTATTCCATTTTGATGTACCATAACTAAATTATTCCATTTTTGGTACAAACAACAAACAACCTCACAGCACAAAATGTTCTATGTATTTGTGTATCAATCACTTTGAATAAGTTTCTTTCAGTTTCAATCACGAAACAATGTTTTTTTTTAGTTTTCTTTTGAATAGTCTACTTGAAAATCTTTTATGAAAGTTTAATGTAATAATGATTAATCATTTTGTAAAATGTCATTTTTTGTTCTTCAATAGAATTTCACTTATTTCCACTATCAATGTTGAACATTTGTGGAAAATGAATGAACATTCACTGGTACAATTGCTGTTTCGGACCATTTTGCATGGCAGGACGGTAAATTTAACCCATGAGCATATTAGTCCATTATCTTTGATGTTCAGTTAGACAGTGAAATAATATCGGTTGGTAAGCTTACACTACCATCTAGCGTAATAAACCTTTCAGAATAATTGCAGTATATCTGACAGTATTTGGTCTTCAACCAATCAGATTGTTATTTCTCACGGAGACGACCGACACTGTATTGTTTGGCAAGTGCCTTTATAACTCGTTATGATTTACATTTCCAAATAAAGTTGTTGCGATGGACATCCCAGGTATGTTAATAGTGTTTTGACTTATAAGACTATGCTGTTTGTGGAAATATAGTGAATTCAGAGACCATTCAAAATTACGTAACCCTACCTGAATCGACTGCTTATGTTAATGCGCGCAGTCGCTGTATATAATTCAAGGAGGTACTCTCTAAAAACAATCGCTGTAACAAAATTGCACATCCACAATAATTGTGTTCCAGTGGTACACAATTTTGAAGAAAACCTACACATCTTGTGTACCAGTACACAATTTTTTGTGGATGTGCAATTTTGTATACCGGGATACAGTTGTTTTTACAGAGTATCATACATGATGGTGTAACCCTCCATTATTGTTAATGTTTGTGGAGTGGAAGGGAGAGGGGGGCATTGTCTGGAGACCTGACTACTAAGGTTTTTGCGGGATCCTTAAAGTATACTTTCCTGAAAACACTGCATGGTAGTTTGATGAAGTGGCCACTTATTCTCATGTTAGTGGGAAAGGGGGGGGGGGGGATATCTGTGGCGGTGTTACATAATTGTGAATGGTTTATAATTCTGCTCGCTTTCTTCCATCATATGTCTGGGCTTGCTCGTCCATAGGCCTTCAATTCGTCTGTACCGCCGATTTTGTCTACGTTGGAAATTGAATCTGTTCTGAATCTGCTGAATGAGTTGACCTTCCGTGAAAAAGGATCGCTTAAACACCAGAAATTACCTTTAGGTTGAAGATGCTGATGACACTGCTCTCGGTTAAAACAACCAGGAAACTTCTTTGATGATGCCCAGGCCTCCATGCGGACTTCTAAGCATTTGCATTCGGCGACAACAGCAGCTCCGCAATGTTGTTGTTGTTGTTGTTGGTACAGGAAGCAATTTGCTCACGCATGCGTGTTGAAAATACGCTTTGCATGCTGGGATATGAATTATGTCATAAATACCAAACTGCGGCTTTCGGAGTGAAAACATATATTGGTCCAAATGTTTGCCACGCCATGATGGACCGAATGAAATTGGTACATCGTTTGTCCACACCCACACGCTCCTACATTGGCGGTGAAAAAACCGTTTGTCAATATATGATGTACCATATGTTTACCAATGTCGGACCATGATGGTTACAGCTTGGGGAAAACGCGTGTGTACCTACGTTTCCCAGACGTTGTTGCCCTCACGGAAACCTGGCTCGATGATTCTATCAATGATAGTGAAATCTTACCGGACGGATATATTCCATATCGTCGAGACAGGTGTAATAAAAAAGGTGGAGGTGTATTTATCGGTGTGAGAAATAATATTTTATCTCGGAGACGTGATGACCCGGAACCTCCCGATTGTGAAATTCTTATCACCGAAGTGTGTCCATCCAAATCGAAGAAAATGTGTTTTATTCTTTGTTATCGTCCACCCAACAGCACGTTGTTACCGTTTGTTGATACAATGTCAGAAACCCTCGCTAAATGCAGTTCCGAATACAGCTCCATGATCGTATTAGGCGACATCAATCTTCCTGGTATCCCCTGGTGTGACGAGAATACTGAAAGCGGTCACCCACTTTGCGGTATTACTGACAGCCTTGGTCTGACACAAATTGTCAACGAGTCGACACATAAAAATGGAAATGTACTTGACCTGGTGTTTGTTTCAGAACCGGAGCGTTGCTCAAATCCCGAAATAACTTTTGATCAGTTCGACAGTGATCATGGACTCATTGAATTTACTTATCAGACCAAACTGTGCCGACTTCCGAAGTTACCGCGTGTTGTTTACAACTTCAAGAATGCGGACTTCGTGGGTCTGAGGTCTTTCTTATCTATTGTTCCTTTCCACACTGCTCTTTTAGATCCAGACTTAAATGTGAACTGGCAGTGCTGGAAAGATTTGTTATTTATGGCTGTGGACGAATTCATTCCAAAGTCGGTCATAAAGGACTCGAATTCTCCTCCGTGGGTTGATTCCGAACTAAGACACTTTAGTAATAAAGTACAATGAACCAGACGTAAGGCTAAAAAAGTGAACAGCCCGGCCGCCTGGTCCAGATTTAGAAAAATGCGGAACTCTTTGAAAAACTTTTGCACAGATAAATATAATCAATATATTAACACAATTGGTGATACAGTCACCAGTAATCCCAAACGTTTTTGGGGATTTTGGAAATCTAAAACCAAATGCAAGAGTATCCCTGGTATTGTTTATTTTCGAGATAGGCTAGCCTCTACATGTACTCTAAAAGCTGGTCTGTTTAACGATTATTTCTACTCCATGTTTACCCAGAGGCCCCCGAATAGGATTTTTCCAGCTGTAAATGTATTTCAGCACCCTGGTTTGGGTGATTTAAACATAACAGTTCAGGAAGTTGTACATGAACTAGATAATCTTGATGTGAGTAAAGCATGTGGCCCAGACGAAATACCGGCCCGTATTTTAAAAGAATGCTCGAACGAAATCGCACCTTCACTTTGCTCATTGTTCAACAAATCTGTTGAACTTGGCTTGTTACCTGACGAATGGCGGTCAGCTAACATTATCCCTGTACATAAGAAATCTGACAAGGCCTATGTTGAAAATTATTGCCCTGTTTCCTTGCTTTGTATTTGTAGTAAAGTACTAGAAAGGTGTATTGTTAATCAAATATATCACCACATAGAGCCTATGTTATGTAAACTGCAACACGGGTTTGTAAAACGTCGGTCAACCACCACGCAATTGACACAATTACTGCACACAATTGGTCATGCCTTGGACAACTCTGGTCAAATTGACATCCTTTATTTAGATTTTTCCAAAGCGTTTGACTCGGTACCCCATGACCACCTCCTGCATAAACTAAAAATGTTTGGCATTCATGGCTCGATTTTAAATTGGTGTTCTGGTTATTTACACGACCGTAAGCAGCGTGTTGCAGTAGACGGCAGTAGTGTATATAGAGCAGTTAAAGTAACATTTCACCCGGATGTAACTATGACGTCACAACTGGTTGGTTTTGTAACGAGGCTTTTGATTGGTTGAATTGTAAGTGTGAGGTTGAATTTGATTGGTTGAGGTGTGGTCCCTGTTGTAAAGCAAGATGGTGGGTGTCGGCCCTGTTGTAAAGCAAGATGGCGGTGTGGTTCGGAGATGTTCGGGTGTGTTCGGTGTGGTTCGGAGCTGTTCGGAGAAGTTCGGGTGTGTTCGGGTGTGTTCGGGCCTGTTCGGGCATGGTGGAAAGCAAGATGTCGGTTGTCGGTGCTGTTGTAAAGCAAGATGGCGGTTGTCGTCCCTGTTGTAAAGGAAAATGGTGGTTGTGGGCCCTGTTGTAAAGCAAGATGTCGGAGTTGGTTCGTGAATGTTCGGGAATGGGGTGAAAAACATATAAAAGTAGGTGATTTTTAGTGAATGGGTTATAATCATTGGACTACTTTGGGAAGTTTTTCACTGACCTGATTTGCCTGCCTGCCTGCCTACCTGCCTGCCTGCCTGTCCAGCCAGCCAGTCATTCTGCTTGCCTACTTTGTATGAGTTGTGGATCCTGCGTGTACTTTTTTCCATTTTACCAGTGCAAATTCACCAGACTTTTACACGGTAGCAGTTCTTCACCAGCCTGAGCCCATAGTCAAGATGAATTCAGCCGACAAAGTCATCCTTCAAAAGAACCGTGTTCGCCTGGTTGATGAGATGCGGCATGCGGGGGCAATATGTGATGTGCTTATGGTTGATAAAATACTGCTGAAACAGGGTGTGGAAGATATCATGGCGGAGAACACTCCTTCACGACAAAACGAAGCTCTGCTCAATGCTCTAGTGCGTCGTGGTCCCTATGCATTTCTAGCGTTCGTGCATGCACTGAAGAAGACGGAAAATGTAGAATTAGCTGATCTACTTGAAATTCCCGTTGTAGTAGAAGAGGGTATCTTAGTTATGGATACTACCGAACAGCGTACAGCTACCAAACGTACGGACATGCACCCAGAGTGTGGTGTACCAGCCAAACGCGGTGCACGTGCCAAGCGAGGGTCCCGACAAATCCCTTTAGAAACACCCGAACCCGTTCTCCAGCCAGTGCCTGAGGCCATGGATGAGCAAAATGAAGAAGAGCCAGGGGAACAAGAAAAAGAAGAAGACCCCATGGTGCAACTTCCTATGTCTGTGCAGTCCATTAATAACATTATCCAGCAGGCCTATGAGTCGGCCCACACGGATATATGGCAGCTTTCAGCTAATTTGACTGTCAGTGTGAAAGACGCACAAGTACATTTTAATGTACTGGCCTATATGGACAGACCCGCTAGGCGTATTGCCGTGTCTTCGCTGTGCTGGCAAAGACTGGAGACCGTTTATTATGCCGTGGATGCGGTGATTGGCGAACAGGCGGGTAACGAAGTGAAATTTTCTCTAGGTGAAGACATCTATGTGAGTGTTGGTTATTTCAACGACGACCTGCTGCTGCATATCCGTAAATGGAAAATGACGGCCGATACACAACAGCTTGCTCCTTGTCCTCAGGGTGTCACTTTGAAAATACCGGTGTGGCGCAAGTTGTAGAGTGTGACAGCTGCAATTCGTCAAGCTTTGAATTACCAGGTGTCTCACACTATTTATCTGAAGTACATTGACACAGTTATGGCTCTGGTGAGGCCTCACGTTCGACAACTGCGTCTGGAAGCCTGTGCAGGGTGTTTCAACAACAGTCCCATAATAATGCATACGTGTATGGACATTAGTGTACCCTCATACGCGCTCATCACTGAAGCATTACAGGTTGTGACCGAGGAGCAAATTGCCGTGGCATTGGAAGCTGCCTGCCCTCCTACCATTCCACGTGAAGAGATTACTACCTACATCTATGTACACCAGGGACGGAAAACCGATGAGGAGTTCAAGCAAGTCTTGTTGCGTAACTGGACAGTAGTACCGTTCCCTAATACGCGCTGATCATTGTGGTGAAAACGGAACTATTGAACCTTTTCATGAAAAAACATTTTCACACATTGACCTTATTCCTACACGTTAATTGAAGTGCCATTGATAGCGTATTATTATAAAATTCAACACTTTTTCACTGTGGTGAAGACGAATTATTGAACATTTTCATGAAACCATTTTCACACATTTTACTCTATTCCTACACGTTCATTGAAGCGCCATTGATAGCGTATAATTATATTAAAATTCAATATTTCCAGTTTCACTGTTGTAAATACGTTCATTCTATTGTGTTAGTGTTGTTGTTGTATAAATATTGAACTACTTTTCAAGTTGAAAACATTCAGATAAACATGTTTGTTTCATTCTATTGTGTTAAATAAAAAAAAATTTCAAAAAAAAATTTAAAAAATGCGTGTTAGTGTTCATTTAGTGGGGGAGCTGATGTTATATTTTTTGTGCTCAGTTAGAAGTTTCTCTTTCGAAGGAATGGGGTGGCCCTGAAAAGGGCCGTTGGAAAGTGTTACTACACTTGTTTTTTAGGAGCGGTAGATTTTCTTCACTCCGGCCACCTGCCTCCTGCACACGGGACACTTTATTTTAAAATGCTGTTCGTCGGTTTCATTGCAGTGGCACTCATCCCCTGTACACGTTAGTGTCACCCAGCATTCTTCGCATACGCATAAATGTCCGCACGGAAATAGGGCGTACTCTGTTTCCTCGTTTGTACACACACTGCAGTTGGCTTTACTTAGTTCTTTATGCAGGTCTCTTTGTAGTTGAACCTTGACTCTGTCCATTTGACCCATGTCTTCTCTCATTTCGTTAATCTGTTCGTTTGCCAACGTCACCTGGTCGTTTAGGCGGGCCACCTGGTCGTTGAGACGGGTTACCTCGGTCCAAGAGCATTGTTGTTGTTGTTGTTGTTGTTGTTCAGGTGGTAATGTTGTAGCTGGCGTCTCTGTTTCCGGTGTTGTTATAATTGGCGTTTGGGTAGCCGCTGTATTTCCTGGTGGTTTGTTACAGTTTAATCACTCTACGGTGGGCAGTTCTTCTTCGTCCGTGTCATCATTATTATCTTCATCCATAGCCGCCGTCACCTCTTGGTCTTGTTGTGCACTTTGTCGTCTCAACGTATCGGCAATATGACGTTGATGCACTCGCTGTAGGCTTGTAATAATCGTGACACCGCCATCCTCTTCATGTGTAATGACCTCCCTATGGTCTCTAGGATCCTCGAATACTAGTCTTCTTGTAGTCATGATGTATTATTGTGTATGAATGGTAATAACATTGATCGCGCTATATAGATGTCTAGGCACTCATGTTGTAAATCAACACGGTGGGTGTCGGCCCTGTTGTAAACCAACATGGCGGCGTGATTCGGAGATGTTCGGGGCAATGCAGTGTTATGATAAATGATTGTGTCTATTAATAGCATCACAGTTACACCGCATCGCTGATTGGTGGGTGTACCAAAATGTTTACACCGACGTCCGCGCGACCACCCTTCCTGGGTTAATTTACAATCCTGAGATTTTGCACGCGCAACCACCCTTCCTGGGTTAATTTTTTTTTGTCTTACGCGTCTAAAATGGATGAAATCATTAAAATAGTGGGTTAGTCTACTGCTAATTTTCTTAATTTTTAAATGCTACATCCCTCAGTTGCCCCCGTTCAATTTGAAATAATTTTTTATACTGACCTGGCATTTATTGCAAAATCGCACGCGATTAAAATTGTCAAAGAAACACAAAATTTCTTGCAGCGTGCAGGTTTGGAGCCACCATTTCGCTGACGTCCGCGCGCTGTACGGAATAAATAGCAGTGTTTTTTATCTTGTTCATTCACAATTACATGATGTCTGAAATAATGGA